>DWLI01000253.1:0-24787 GCA_018249915.1 Cecropterus dorantes dorantes
TAATTTAATCATTTTTCCTTTCCGGTCGAAAACTGATCAATCGTCATTTAATTAGTTTGCCGGTTCAGCTAGTATAAATTATGTTTATAACCTATCCACCTTTATTTATGGTCAAATGAAAAATAGAGCAGATACATGTCAGAATCGAAACATGTAATAAAAATGAAATCGGCGTATCTGTTTATCGCGTCTAGGTATTTGCAAAAAGTATCACATATACATATGTATTGAAATTTCTATAATTTTACAACTTTTGTCAGTCTGTTTTTCTGCGTTTGAAATCGCACCGAAACCAAAAGTAAATTGATTAAAATAATATTTATAGTCCATATCTTGGAGAAACATATAAGTAGTCTTTATTTCAAGTCTATACTTAATATTATAAAGCAGTAGTGTTTATTTGGTTGAACGAGCTAATCTCAAGAACTACTGATTCGAATTTAAAAATTATTTTTGTATTGAATAATCCATTTATTGAGGAAGGCTGTATAACATCATGCTGTTTGTTTTTTTTTCTTATCTTTAACGGATGAAACTGCGAAAGACAAACCTAGTCTAAGACATTTCAACTTAGCCCACAGGAGTAGCAATACATCAGTGGTTGGTCTGGTAGGATTCCAGTCTTATTTGGGTTGATCACTTGTGCATGGACAGTAGTTATCAGGTGGGGTGTATGCTTATTTCCTATTTCAATGATATAAAAAAGTAGAAAAATGGTATGAGGTGGTTATTTATTCCTATATAACTAAAATTCTGTAAAATTTACCAAATAGCATGCGTGGTAGACTATGGCCTTAAATGTTGTGTTTTTAAAAAGTGATAGAACCAATGAGATTTATGTGAAAAGGTAAGTACCACCGCAAAACCTATTTCTAGCTTGAAGCAGGTTTTTTGTTTGATTATTTGTGAATTCTGTGATCGACTTATAACAAATACAATATTACAGACTACAGAACGCTATAAAAAATATTTTGTATAATAACTGACAAAATACCAAATAGTAAATTGCTGAGTGTAAATAAAATATAATAGTACGTGTATATCAGGTGTAATATTTAAATATTTTATTTATATAATAAACATTATTGTTAGTCTACGATTTGATACATTTACAAAAATACCGGTTATTTAATAGTCTGTGCAATCGTATAAAGAAATGTCCATAGACTATTTGTTATGTTGAGTCATAAATACAATGTTTAATTAAAATTTGCAGACCATTATTATAATATTTTAATTATTTAATAACATAATGTTTTATTAGAAGTAATCATTTTAATAATATTATACATTTTTATCAACGAGTACGTGTATGGGCAGCTTTAGTTGCTAGGAAACATTATTTGACAGTTATCTCCATGAAAGTAATTTAATACGCGAAAGTTCTGAAAAATAATACATTGTTTTTTCGTTATTTTAAAACATCTAATAATGGCTGACATTCAAAGCCTCTTTAAAAAGCATTGCATAGTACCAGATGTGATTTCAATTGCACCATCTGAACTCGTTGAAGTTCAATATCCAAGTGGACTGAAATTAGATCTTGGGCAAGAGCTTACTCCAACACAGGTTAAAGATAAACCCGAAGTAAAATGGTCGAGCAAAGACACTGAATATTATACTTTGGCAATGGTCGACCCTGATGCGCCTAGTCGTGAGAATCCCAAGTTTAGAGAATGGCATCACTGGCTTGTAGGAAATATATACGGTGGAGATTTAAACAAAGGTGAAATTTTGTCTGATTATATCGGATCCGGTCCACCGAAAGGAACTGGTTTACATCGCTACGTATTTTTGGTTTACAAGCAACCTGAAAAATGTGATTTCAGCAAAGTACCCAAATTGCCTAGTAACTCAGGTGAAAAGAGAGGAAAATTTGCAATTGCAAAGTTTGCTCAGCAATTCAAATTGGGTACGCCCGTTGCTGGTAATTTCTATGTGGCAAAATATGATGATTACGTTCCAAAATTGTATGCGAAGCTGAAGGGCTAATTTAAAAAAACCGGTAAAATATGATTAAAATTCTCGTATTGAGTGGCAAGCTTTAAAAATTAAAACCGTACTTACGCTTGTCTATGGTCTCGATCGATAATTATTTCCGCCTCCGCGTGACAATCTCATTTTTTTTGGTCAAGTCGCCATATAATCCGCCATTACATTCTGGATTTTGCGTAAATTAGTCGTTGCTCGGTCTGCGCGCATCATTCGCAGAGAATTATCAGTGACAGTTGTTTGGTGTTCGTGCGTAGTATCGCAGCGTTTCGTTGGAACAAAGAGTAGTTACGTTCAATCGTATGTCCATCCAGAATCTCAACACATTCGACCCATTCGCCGATGCTATCAAAAGCTCGGAAGACGATGTTCAAGATGGACTAGTCCACGTCCGGATCCAGCAACGGAACGGACGCAAGACGCTGACAACGGTACAAGGGCTCTCGTCGGAATATGACCTGAAGAAGATTGTGCGGGCATGCAAGAAGGAGTTCGCGTGCAACGGTACCGTGGTGGAGCACCCAGAATACGGCGAGGTGCTTCAGCTTCAGGGCGACCAGCGCGAGAACATTTGCCAGTGGCTCACGAAGTCGGGCCTCGTGAAGCCCGAGCAGTTGAAAGTGCACGGTTTCTAGGCCGCGCGTAGCCACAACGACAGTAACATGTACACCCCATCGTGACATCATTGTAATGAGAGCGTTCGCGTTATAACCCTATCGAATATTTAAATATGTATTTAGAAAGCACCGACGTATACAGAGAATCGTACCCGGGCCGTCGCCCGCGCCCTGTGCCTTGCAGTCACTAAAACTAATACTAATGTAATATAAAAAGTTAATATTTTTGAATCGTCGACGCCGTCTCACGTCTTGGACAGCTTTAGTTGCAATTACGCCGAACGAAATAGTCAATAATCACTTTGTTTTTTTACGACATAATTTTAAATTGCTGTAATAATTATATGATGTGTCTCAATTATAAATAAAACATGTTTTTCTACATAGTTTTTTATTTTGCATCGTGGCATCGCTAACGGGACCGTTGGCAGGTTGTGGGTGAAAGTAGAACTCGCGAGGTGGTAAAATTCCGCTGAACAAGGATTCGTCACACAATAATTTATAACAAATTATTGACGCGCCACTGACGCACTTGCCTGTTATAGTTTCAGAAAATTCATAAATCTATATTACCCTACAAACGATAATTGACACTATTTTTAGGTTATAACGCATTAGCACACCTGTGATTTTATTGAATGTTGTTAAATGCATTTGTTAACAACTAAATTTATTTTCGTTTACTTATATATCGTTTACAAATGAATTTATTTTATTAAGTTGTTTTGAAAAGTATTTATTCATAAATTGGAGGGAAATTATTAGGAATAATAGAACAAAGGTCTTTGTCAAATTTTTAAATTCTAATCAATACAAAGATAAAGGTGTGAATCATACCATGATATCTATTTGCTATCAAAATAAAATGCATTCTAGAAAATGCAGTATGCAGATGATAAATAATAATTATGATAATAAATTAGCGAGATATAATATCTAAAATTCTAAACAGTTCAAGCTAAGACTAGATTTCCTTATTTATTTATACAATTATGATACACCTTGTTAGCTTGCCTTGTGGACTTCGTAACAAGGAAATGATGAAGAATGAACAACTAAATGACTCATGTCCTCGTTTTAGTGTTGGCGAGGCAATGTTGAGGTCATCCACATCGACGACACGTATAACGCACTTCCAATAATCAAAGCTGTACTTTATAATTTTCCTTGTACTTAATATAAATAAAAACGTAGTGCATTTATTTCTAGTTTGTATGTTAGTAGTAGTGCAGTAATATGATGAAATATAAAAACTAATGTTATCTATTTCACAAATTTTCATAAGTGATAAAATATTATCGCAATAAATCCCTAACTCTTACACATACATTACACATTTAAATATAAGTAGTGATAATGATTATCTATAATAAATTAAAAATGCAGAATGTATATTATACTAGTTAGATAGTTTACAATTTTATATAATTTCATTTCCTTATGAGTTAATTGTCTTTGTCTACAGAACGCATCGATCTTTAAGAATAGCATTCCTAAAAAAATACTGGTTACATTTATCACTTGGTGGATTTGAAGGTGGTAGAACCCTTCGCTAGATTCTGGAAAGCTCGACTCCGATACACTACCGCAACCTATTTGTACCTTTTATAGGCAATTTTAATTGCTGCTCTATTCGGGGTTGAAGGGTGTAGTACGTCTCCCTTACACCCTTCATAAGCGGCTGTTCATACGAGGGGTTTAAATTTATTCCTAAGGGGTAACGGTTCTATTTGGGGTTGATTACAAATGTCTATTAATCAAGCCTATCATGGAGATTACATACGATGAGATTTCGTCTTATGAAATCCGATACTAATTTTATATAAAAAAAACGAAACCTCACCACTTGGTCAACGCAGTGGGTTATGGCTTAAACTGGTTTAATTAGGAAAGGAAACCAATGGCCAGCATATGAACACGTGGATGACAAGGCGAATACCATTTTTCTATACTATTTATAATATTATAAAGCTAACGAGTTTATTTAGTTGATTTTTTTTATTAGACTGGAGTAGCAAACGTGTATGCAGTCCACCTGATGGTAAGTGGTTACTACCCATGGATCTGTAACCAACCTGATATAGAACAGGGGTTCTATCAGAAGTCGATCACTGATGCGTTGCTACTCCCAAGGACTGAGATGGTCACCTCATATACTCGTATAAATGAGCCGGCGACCACATAATGGTTGACCCCGCTAATCTCAGGAACCGCTGATTCAAATTGAAAATTATTTTCGTGTTGTGTATTTCATTTATTGAGGAAGGCTGTAAGGTATATATCATCACACTATATTTGTTTTTTTTTTAAATAGCAAATGAAACCGCGGGCAGCTCGTGTAATATAAATAGAGTTAAGAGTTAGCATATTCAAAATGACTAATTATTTACCGAATGCAGTAAAGCTTGATAACCTGTTGATACATCTGCAGTATTGAGTCATTTCTAGTACCATTAGAATAGAACATAAGCACGTAAATAGACGAATAGAATTACGAAAGCAGATTTATCATTAACTGGCTGTGCTCTATGGTTTCACCCGCTACTACATAAGAAAAAAACAAACAAACAAACATAGCGTGATGTTATACAGCTTTCCTCAATACATAGACTATTCAACATACAAAAGTATTTTTCAATTAGAACTAATAGTCCCTGAGATTATCGCGTTCAACCAAACAAACTCTTTAGCTTTGTAATATACTAGCTGGGCCTCGCGATTTCACCCGCCACTACATAAAAAAACAAACATAGCATGTTATAAAGCCTATAGCCTTCCTCGATAAATTTACTATTCAACGCAAAAATAATTTTTAAATTCGAAACAGTAGTTCCCGAGATAGCCCGTTCAACCAAACAAACTTTACTGGTTTATAATATTAGTATAGATAAGAAAAAAAGGAAAATAAGATTATGGTAAGTAGTAAAAGAAGAAGATAGATAGAAGAAAGTAAGAAGTATAGATATTCTACTTGACTGAAAAGCGACCTTCAAAGTAGCAAACCAATATGCTTTTAAGTGGCCACTGTGTGCTTAGGAATAACTGTAGGTAATCAATCCCAAATAGTATTGGAGTTAAGTAATGTTGGTCACAAATCGTTCATACCCTAAAGACTAAGATGTGAGCCTTACATTCCATTTTAAAACAAAACAAAATAGCGTGTACCTATGCTGTTTTTAGGCAGAAATTGGTATGATGTTACGACTCTGAAGTCGAGCCACATGGCATTCTACCAACTCTAACATGCAGTAGTCATTACGTATGAATTACAGAAATATTTAATAAAAATGAAATATATTCTTCAAGTTATATTAAATTTGTTCTTAATTGTTTACAGTAGGCAAGTGATTATCAAGTCTGATAATTGCGCAATAAACTTTGTAATGAAAAATATTATTTTATTAAACTTATCTAATTAAGCATTGACAGTTTCAAGATCTAAAACAAATGTTAAGGAAACTAATTTTGTTATATAGTAATAATTTTGGTTTTATTATGTTATATATTATGTATTTTTTTAATAATTAAACGAAACTTAGTCCTTTTTTCTTTTATTTGATTATATAATAAACTTACTGACGGTTCTTTTGCCTCTCTGCATTAAAAGTCTAAAGTATCGACTTGACACATTGACTCATCTGACAGCGCTGACATTTCTATTGGTAGAAAATATTTTGCCTACCCAAAGTTAATGCTTCAATTACGAATTATTTAATTAAAAATCGCTTGATATAATATGAAATGCGTGCTGTTCTGTTTAAGTGCAATATATAGGCTTTAGTGTATTCGGAATCTTATTTCTTTAAAGGTAATTATCGACATTTTTACGCTATGATACAGTTAGGAAATTTTCTTTTTTTTAAAACCGCATATTTATTCATATTAAATAAAATCTAAATAATTTGTATATGTGCCGCCGGTAAAACATACCTGTACGAATGCAGAATTAACGAAAACATAATAAAAAAAGGAAAAAACATGAAATAAAATGGCTCTTTTCCAACACCATGTTTTGATGCAAATGAGTTAGAAATTTCAGTGCTTGAAATACCAAATCAATATATTTAATAATAATAGTCGGCTGTTAATTATTTTTATTAAATTTATCGTTCACATACCTACTTATATAAAAAAATATTGTAGATATTTTGGTATAATCTATACTAATATTATTAAGAGGAAAGATTTGATTGTTTGTTTGTTTGTTTGTATTGAATAGGCTCCGAAACTATTGGACCGATTTCGAAAATTCTTTTACCTTTAGAATCCTACATTATCCCTGATGAACATAGGGTATATTTAATACGAGAAAAAATGTGAATCTGCGTGAAAACTATTTAAAGATAGTGACTATTTCTATGTCCCGTAGCGAAGCACGAGTGCTTTAGCTAGTTAAACTATAAATTAGGTGGCATTAAATTGTAGGTAAAAAAATAAGCAATGAGAAGTATTTCACTACATTTTTCTCTTTTAGTGTTCAGTTAGTTTACCAATATGATTTACAAGCTTAATAAAGAAATTTAACTTAACTTATTAAATTTAAAAGTAATATGTATTCTAAAGATATGAGTCTGTGTGGGTCGACTCCAGAACGCCACACCTATTTCTGCCTAATAACAGCAGTGTAGTGCTGCTGTGTTCTGGTCTGAAGGGTGTGGTAAGGGAGACAAGGTCCAAGTTGGAACGCCTCCGATACATGTCTTGTACCGGAGGCGTTCCAACTTGGACCTCATAGGTGGCATCTGTAGCTAAACTCAGATAAAACTGATCTTATCTGGGGTTGAGTTTCTTTTATCTTTCACTAGTCAATTCCCGTGACTCCTTATTAGGCTTTGTTTACAGTAAATAATAGCTTATATGTTAATTCAGGGCATAAACTATCTGTGTGCCATATTTCAGAAAAACCTGACCAGTTTTTGTGTGAAAGAGTTGCAAACACACATACAGCCTCGACAAACTCTTATTTATAATATCAGCAAGATTTTATCATGCCATTATGGTTGTATGGAACGAGGGTGGGCAGGTACCACCGCCACACTTATTTCAAGCAGTGTCATTTTTAGCACCACCAGCACGCTGGGCAAGCCTTGTTGTGGCACCCCTTTCCTGCAACACAATTCAATATAAACTTAACTCGTAATTCTGGTCCATTAGGTGAGCATTTGGTTTGTGCGACCTTCTTTGGTCACTTGGCATCAGGTGGGCTGCATGCTATTTGCTACTTGCATGCTATACAAAAAAAAAAAAACAACTAGTGAAGTTAAAAAATAGGCTGAAGTCTCAAAAAGTCTAAAAAAATTGCCCTAGGATTTTCTCTCCTATGCCATGGGTGCCATGGACACACACAAATAAAAGTACACAAATACCCAGGTCCCGAATAGAAATCTAAATTCATCTTTCAGATATCTGTCTGGGTGGGGATTTTATCCAGAACCCACTGCATGTCACTAGAATGGTGCCTTTTTTTATATACAATATTGAAGTAGCAAACGAGCATGCACTCCACCTGATGGTAAGTGGTCACTGCCGCCCATGGACATCTGTAAGTAACTTCATATAGAACATAAGTTCTATCTGAAGTCAAACACAGATGCGTTGCTACTCCCGAGGACTAAGATGATCGCCTCATGTAAAAGTGTGTCGGCAACCACACCCTTCCAACGAAACGCAAGAATTGCTTCACGCTAGAAATAGGTGTGGCGGTGGTACTTCCCCGGACGAACTACACTGGTTCTACCACCTGGTAGGTTCGAATGCCAGGTACGGTACCACTTATTTTCCTAAAATTATGTGCGTATTGGAAGTTAATTATCACAGCCTTACGGTGAAGGAAAACATCGTGAGGAAACCTACACACCTGAGAGTTCTTTACAAAGTTCTCTAAGGTGTGTGAAGTCTACCAATTCGCACTTGGCCAGCGCGGTGGACTATGGCCTGAAACTCTCCCGAGAAGACCGTGTCCAGCAGTGGGACAATAATGGGTTGACGGAAAACAATTTCATAGTGTGAACCATACTACATACCTACTATACCTTTGGTACTGTTTTTATTCATTGCAAATACATCTCTGTAACACAAAAGTAAGATTACAATCGTATGTATACGTACCAGCGATTCTATGAGTACGTACCATCATGCACGACCGTCAATACACGCAATCGATCACTCCGTGAGAGCCTTATCGGTTATCGATTAAATGGCAACGCTTGTAAGCGTTAGTTATTATTAATCCTCAGTACCCTGTAGTTATTTCCTATTTGATATTCGCTTTTATTCTTTACATATTAATTTACATTTAAATGTACACTTGTGAACACAATTGTGTACAGTTACAACGACTAACAAATAATTTTCTTTAATTTTCGTATAATAGTTTGTGTGCTACTCGTAAATACTCGTAAATACCAGTGTAAGTACACTGTAATGATATTAAATCGTTTAAGATACTGCAAGCCTATAGGCAAGGATTCTTATTAAACTTTAAACTTTTAGTAACTTGATTTTAATTTAACCAATTCGACGATTGGTGTAGTACGATTTCGTTTTTTTATTGTTTTACAAAGTTTGTTGCAAAGGACGTATCGCGTCATAAATTTTAACATTTGCCAATATTTCTGAGATTTTGTTAATAAATGGAAAACAGCAAGAAATGTATGTTCCTGTCAGATAGTGCAGTTTATTTTAAGGGGCTTTGCAATTTTCATTCTGCTCATAAATGTTAATTCAAATATTCAATTTTAATCAATTTCAATTATTCCATGAACAAAAAACTTAACATATCTTTTACAATTTAACGACAAAATGTTTATAAGGTTGCTTTAAGGTTAATAGAGTAAGCACGCCTCTTTCACTTACACGTACCGAGTTTTAACACCATTCTACTACGTTTAACCACGGAGGATCAGGTAATACACACTCTAGATACCGTAACAAGATTTTCTAACATCAGCATACTTCGCGGAGCAGACCGGTCGACGGTGTAATTAATCTCCGGGAGAAGGCGACGTACCCGGAAACGGGGTGAAATTTAAAATATCGACCCGCCAATCGGAAGAGTAAGCCAGTAAGCATCTTAATCAGGTACTGCCATCGATGCACGACACATATAAGTTTGAATGATAATATAAGCACGCCTAATTAATTTTGATCAAAACCTTACAAGATTTGATGGGACAAAATGAAATTTATATAAGAGCTCGGTGTTGATGGAAAAAATATGGCCCGAGACACTTCATACATATGTTTTAGAGGCGAAAATAAAATTGGGATATGTTGTATAAGTGTTCAAACAATATTTAAGATAAGAATATATATTTTTTTATTTAATTCATAATTATAATAATTTGAGTTTCAACAAATTTTAACAAGTGACATCGGTTTCTTTTAAACCAAAAAGAAATGTCTGGGTAGAGCATTACATAGAAACACTTTAAGACTGTTTAAGAGCTACTTCACGGCGGAGAAAGTTAAATCTACGAGCAATATGACAACTTCCCGCTGCAAGTAATTTTCTCAAGACGTTACATAAAGAGTGACATTCCGTCGCAGCGCGTCGTTGCCGTGTCAATCTTATCTAGGCAAATCGGCAGTCAGGTGTGTAATGTGTGCACTCGCTCATATCAACGTCAGCTTAGGGCAACTTAAGTATCTCAGTTTCTTCGGTTGTAATATCGACGTAAGAAAACGAACTGCTAGATTTACAAGGACCGGTTAGAGTAGCGCCACTTAGGGAAGGCCCATGTCCAGCACCAAACTTCAAAACGTTGAGCGGGAATCGTAATTGACAGCCATGACCAAAATGGGTTTTAACACCCCTAAAAGAAGGGTTTCTTGCGACGACTACTCTACGATAAATAATAAGAATTTTAGTAACCAAACCTTCCGTTTTTACAAAGTAACTAAGTAACTTACTGATCCTTAGAAATATATTTTTATTTTTAACACATTTTTGGCTCTGGTGTTTTAGGTTAATTTCGACGTTTATGTTTTGTTCCGTCAAAATGAGGTTTTATATATTTTTTAATTGTTATAGGTATTACAAGAAACGTGCACGGGGTACTAATCCACCATGAAAAGTGGCACCTGCCGCCCATAAACATATACTCGACTCAACAATCAACGCCAGAAAGGATTGGACTCCGTGAGATCCACCACAGATGCGTTGCTACCAATAAGGACAAAGTACGATCGTATCATATGATCGTCTCTTCCATGTACTTCTTTTTTCGATTTACTCACATCTCTACACCTTTTACACCAGAACTCAGTCCAAAACAGATTCTAAGAGACAGAAATGTGCAAGGAAATGACGCACCAGTGTCGAAACACAGAACCACTTTTAATATTTACAAAATTTATGTGTTTGACCACACTAGTAAATTAGAATACAAATGAGCGTCTCAGTTACAAAATCATTTGTATTAATCAGCTGACAAAAAGATCGCCTTACCGGTTTGTTCCGTGATTTCTATGATTTATACGCATTCATAACGAGACTAATCAAGCGGATTGACTGCTTGTACCGGAAACAACAGTTTAGACACAACGAGCCGCAATAACACATGAAACACCGCTAGGTAGAGATTCATTATGAGTGTATTATGATCCCACAACTGGGTGACAAATATACGGGTAGGGCCATAATCCTTTATCCCTATGTATGGGAACCAGAATAGAGCTACAATTTTCCCTGGCTGTCCTAAAATGAGACTAAAAAGGGGCTTCCAGGATTGCTGGTGGCAATAGTTGGACCTCGAGCTGTACACCTTCGTAAACACCCGAAGGTGTATTAAGTAAGGATTGTGGATGTTGTTTCGGCAGTTCCCCAACAGGGTGCATCTCGTTCAGAGCACTCCGGTTGCCTTTTCCGTTGGAGATCCCAGAGGTCCGGAAAGCCTCAATGATTATTAACGTAATCATTCTATCTCATAAATTAAGAATATAAGGAAAAAATAATGAATGAATCTTTGAAAATACATAAAACTTCTAGAAGTTTGTTTTTATATCCTTCCTTCCTTCCTTATAGTTTAAGGCATTGGTACTATAAACGCAACAAAATCACTCATGATTATGCATAATTCTGATTTAGGTTGTAGAAACGTTGGTTATTACGAAAACTGGTAATTATTTATTCAAATTGCAAGTTGAAATGATTACTAAGTAAAGCAGTACTAAAATATATTACGCGTTCAGCATCTAAGCTGCGCGTGCGCCGCCTGCGGGCGGGGATTAAGACAGCGCAGACGCATTCCGGCCCAAGTATTCTAACACTGACTCACAGACTCCATTTCAGGACTTATATTTGTACATCGTTTATTTTTCGTTTGCACCATTCAGTTTCGTTTGGAATATGAGGATTTGAAAGTTATTTTAAGAGATAAACTGAATAAGCGCAGTATTATAGAGCTTCATAAGTTAAATACTTAAGTATTGTAGATTTAACTTAACAGTACATGTCTAGCTGACGTTTGCTTCATTTATGTTCGTATTCGGCGTTTCCCTGCTACTTTAATCTCAATAACATCAACAACAAACTTTTTTGTCTTCATAAATAAAACAAAAGGATTGATTGGAATTATGTTGACTTTTAAAACCTAATCAAACATGAAAATAAATTTGTAATGCATTACATACGTATTTTTAACTAAAATCATTCGTAACATTGACATTTGCATAGCCATGATAGAGTCCTTGCTATCTCGTCATGTCACCTAACCGTTTCGACGGCGAGGTGTGATTCAGGTTTATTTTGTTAGCGAGCTAGCGGCATGCGCAGGCATCTCTGAATGCCTCGCGTGCGGGTCCCATTGATGCCTTAACATATCAGCGATCCGAATTACGTATTGTATAAACTTTGTGAAGCATTATTATTTTCACCGTTCGTTCAACTTTACCCTCAAGTTATTTTTATTTGCATAGCATAAGTAGTCTTATTTTAACATGACAAGAAA
Organism: Cecropterus dorantes dorantes; assembly: GCA_018249915.1. Classification (NCBI taxonomy): domain Eukaryota; kingdom Metazoa; phylum Arthropoda; class Insecta; order Lepidoptera; family Hesperiidae; genus Cecropterus; species Cecropterus dorantes. Next base: position 12,560 of record DWLI01000253.1, read on the forward strand.
TTACGAAGTAAACAATGCTCTTTTGTGCGTTTTAGACTGACCTCAGTACTGATCATATTTATGTTAGGACCATGTTATATCTCCGTATTTCTTGCATGATTACGCGCACAATTATTCAACGCAACTATTTTATTGTTTACGTGCGTATATATTTTTCGCAAAATCGAGCCATTGAATAAATTCCGGCGTGAACGCAACGTCACGAGCGGCAACGCACGGCGCGCGACCCCGGCGTTAACTAGAAATCTTTGACCCCGGCCAGTGCGACGCACAATCAAACCCGTTGACAATGCTCTAATAAGTAACGAAAACCGCCAAACTGATCACGGATCAAGATAAGAAACCACGATTGTTATTTATTTATGAACAATCTAATCTTAATAGGAAACGTTATCATACCTTGCAAAAAATTAACGCAATGTAACTAAAATATATACGGTAAATATTACCATACGCACATATCTAAAAAATGGAATAAAAGTTAACGTATATTTGAATGAATTTAACATAAATAATTAATTTAATTTAATAACAGTTACATAATTGTATATTAAACTATATGCTTACAATAATCTTTTTCGAAAAACAATATTTAATGTTTTCCATTTGTGACACGCTAAAATAACATACCCGTAAATCGGAACTCCCAGAAGACGTAGAGTTGCTACTGGTGCTTCCGAGTCGGCCGTTGTGATGCATTTCCGTATAGTATTTCCTTTAAACTATGAACGATCAACGTTTTGTTATTTTCATTCACTTCACTGTCCTGCACTGCATTACGTACACACACTATACGAAATATCCTTCGTTACAATTGCTGGCGCGACTTAGTCGTTAGAGCGGCCCATTACACACAGCGATTTAAACTAACTACCTAAAACCGAACACAGAGGGGCCTTGTTCTTATTACTAACACTCCACTATTCGAGCGCTGAATGGATTGCCTTACGCGGAAGTGAAAACAACAATTTCTTGTGTAGTATTATTTACTAATTCAATAACCAAAATAATGGTTCGTGGACCAAATTCGAAATGGCATACGTGACTCGAGACGAACGCTGAGCGATAAAACTGAGCAGTACACGGTTATCGCCGGTAATCGGCATTAGCAGTTGTATATCGCGATACTATTTTTATCAGATTATAACATATCGCAATCGCCTTGAACGTTCACTTTTAAATTTTTGCATATTTTATCGTAGGGTCCAAGAGACTGTCAGTTATCCTCTAATTTATAATAAGGAAAAAACATAACAAGGTTGATGGGTCCATGATAAGTTATAAAATAATTTCGTACCTATCTAAAAGCATTAATAAATATTATGTTGTGAGTCGTCTGCGTTATTTATGTTCTTAAGTAATGTGTTTTGATTCATAGATTCGTCCTGAAAAAAATCAATCAGGGCGTATGTTTTAGACTGGTAGAACGCCTACGCATATTCTATATTTAGGATTCCTCCAACTATCTTGTACAATAATGACTGATGTAACACAGATAAACTTCATCCTGTACTGTTTTGAACATAGATAGCATGCTCTATAAAAATCGTGACATGGCAAAATCACTTCCTAATTACAAAATAATTCACTATTTCCTTATTATACATTTACGGACGAAATACATATATTATTACTATGAAGGTACTTAATAAGTTGACCATATTTAAGATATTTAATGTAATATGTAAAAATAATATAAAATTATTATCCAACTAGAATATTCGTTTGATTATTGAGACTAATATTAAAGTTTTAGTGTAATTATTTTTGTAATTTTATAAATATTTTGTTTTAATAATTTAATAAATGCAGATTATTTACGTATAAAGTATCACTGTCGAATAGCGTTGATGTAAACATAGTAAAATAGTCACCAGATCGTCGCGTGAGCAAATGGTTATACTCATGGAGTTCAAAGTTTCTAATAAGACTGCTTTAAGTAAAATACAACGAGAATAATTCCACAGACCGCGCGCCGCTCTTGGATTTTGTAGAGCGCGCCGGTAGAAGTGTATTTGTTTAAAAATGTATTTTGCGAAAGCCCCGAAAGCTGTGAAATTCGCACGCGTGGGCAAGACGGCGCGCGCGGCGGCACTGGCGTCGCGGGAGCCGCGGGCTGCGGCCACTCCGCCGACCGTTGCACCTGACTCGGCCCGCGCCCGCGGTCCGCCCGTACTTTCCAGGTATCGCGCCAGATGCAATCCTGCCCGATGTCGCATGCCCTCACGCTTAGCTATTTCACACTATCAATGATTCTATCATATTCGTGATTTTGCATTGCTGAAGTGGAATTCTCATCCTGATTGCATATTTTAAAAATGACTGACTTTAAATATGGCATAAAATTGAGCTATCGCAATAGAGCATGGAATTTAAATTATTATTATCGTTTCAAATGTCATTTTTATTTTAAAAATCATTTTCAATTTGCAAATCCTTCCAAAAAATGATCGCTTCGATTTAAAACCCACTACAAAATTTTGCAATAAAATAAAAACTATTTTAGGTATGTCAAAGCTTTAAACTTTGGGAGACATAAATATCTGGTCCGGTTTTCCAGGAACACGCGACCAGTGAAGCCTTCGCATTTGCATTCTTCTGGCGCGCCAAACACGCCTGTCCCCAGATATCCTACACGTGAGCACCTAACTACCTAAACTCTATATTAGGATGTGCGCCTACTCACAATGTATTATTTTCAATAACTAAGGATATCTTAACTTAAGTATCTTAACGATACAAAATTAGTTTTTTATATCTTTAACTCTATGTTCCAAACATAAACTTGGATTTCCGGAGTTCCCTGCTGTAAAAGTTGAAATAAAAGTTAAAAAATATTTCAATCATTATTCATTGCATCATCACCTACCTATTACACGGTCACTATAAGCTTTGAACATTGTCATATTCAGTCCAAATGACACGCAAAGCCTAGCCAAAACTGATTAGCACAATACATTGTTGGTAAACAATGCTGTTGCAAAGCAGTAAAGATGACGGTTATACCTTATTCTTTCATAATAACCTTAGTAAATAATAGATAAAAAATAAAATTTATAGCCCCTTTTTCGTACGTACTTCTTGGTTAGAAGTAGGTTTATAGATCAAAAACTAAAATTACATTCGGTAATTTAAAAGAGTGCTTAATTTGATCTTATAAATAGTCATGTAAAAATGTATTATAATATTATTAATACACATTTTAAATATTGTATTGCCCATACAATAAAGCTCAATTTGATCTTATAAACCGTCATTAAAAAAAAACTATAACACTATTTTATATACCTTTCAAATATTGTATTGCCCATACGTTAAAATATAAAAATCAGACTGCGTCCATTATGAACCTACATCCAGGCGTCGATACGTTCGTCTGGACACCTACACTTCGATAAAATTTACGAGCATTTTACGATACGATTTCACAACATACAAATATAAAGAATTGGTGGCGCCTATAAATTTCATTTGGAACGTTGAACTGTGTAGTTATACTATCAATCAAATTTTAACATTGCGATTTTGTAATGTAGTAATATGGTAAAATGTTAAGGACTGCAAAAAATGCAAATAATTTAAAACAATAAGTCTTTGCCTGTAAACAAAACTTTTTCAATGCCGATTCATAATATATATTACACCTAATTTAGAATCATAAAGAATATCTGTGTAAAACTAATAATTAGCATTGGTACTACTCAATATAATCGCGGGAATCATTCCCTGCGATGCGATATGACTGATAGCAATGTCAGTTCTACATGATAGGCTGTCTGTTAAAACAACGAACCAAATGTATCATTAGTTCATTACCTTCCTCTTATTCGGTTTCTTGCGTGACATGAGAAATAAAACGATTCGAGACGGTTTCCGATGTTCTTTCCGTCACAACATTTTATTGCGTTAAACTCTTAAACGCAACATACTCTTAAATATAAATATTCGTTTCATACGATTGCATCTCACATTAGTTATGCATTTATTAAAATAAGAACATTTAAGTGCAATTTTCAATACCTCCCAAAGTGTTATAAAGACATTTAGATTCTCAAATTACGAACACCATTTTACTCGTTCCAATAATTTGCAATGCAGAGTGGAATTTGCGATACAAAGTTCAAACCGGTAATTGCTTAAAATTCTTTAGTAAATTCCAGCCGAAGAAAAAAGTGATATTTTCACAAATACTTTTGTAGCAAATTTATTTCCCTATATTATACAAATACCTAGTATTAAGATATACAATTACGTATTATACCTACATTATGTATGAAACATAGTCTAGATAGCCATAGTCGTAATTTTTTTTCGTCAAATATATCTATTTGACCAAAAAATGTATCTATTTTACAGTCATTTGTTTTTAATAAAATAGCAATGAGAACAAAATTAGGGTTAAAAGATTAACAACATTAAAAGATTACTTATTCGCATAAAACTGGATACTAATGGTAGATACCATTAAAACAAAACAAATGTAGCTTGTCATCCTGCTGGTAACAAATGTTTAATGTCATTATATATGGCATTGTGTAGTTAAGTGTTCAATTTTAGTTAGTTACCAAACAATGGAAGCGTGACTGCAGCGGGTGGCTGCCTTTCATTAATGTTCTCCTTTAGCCAAACATGTAGAGAAACGGGGCATTCGCCGTTTTAAGTACAATTTCAATTCATTTAGATTACGACCTTTTTACCACTTAACATTATCACCACTTATCACCATATCAATATATACCTGCGTATTTAAATCTACCTTACGCGTTTAAGCGTTAAAAATACTATCTACGAAATAACAAACGCCATCTAGTGGATACTTCTAAACATACACGGGCCAACACACATGTAGGTGCGCACGAGATCATCCAAGAATTTCACTTCTTTTAAGCTAGACAAGACAGATGGCGCTAGGGCGCACGTAGCACACTCGATAAGCTAAATAGTACCTATCAATGTACCTATTCATTTCAGTAAGTGTATTTTATTAGTTTATTTTACACACACACACGAGTTATGAATTTTAATTACCAATATTCCATTAAAACTAATTGAACTAAATGAATAAATAGGACTCTACATTTCAGCAAAGTAGGCAAGTAAGGCGGTAAAGTAGTATAGTTTATAGTTAACTAAATTCCTACCTTTATACTAAAAATAACGTTATATATTGTACACGATACCGTTGATATTTGCACATAGGCACTCAGAACAACGTTCCGTAAATACTTCTGTATGCGATTTGTAAGCAATTTACACGGTAGGTAAGTACAACATTCAAGCATAATTACTATAAAATTACTCAGTTGCCTTAATTACATATGTTTTTCATTTTATACAATGCATCGTTATATGGGAGCTAGTACTAAAACCATTTGTCAGTCATGGAAAATTCAGTGTTGGAAATTGTTGTAAATGACAAAGCACGTACCTTGTTCTCGCACGATGTATGGCAGACATATTTGCAAACTGAAACAAAATAAATTTCACCCATTCAAAATATTTCCTTTCATTAACCTATATAATAACACTGCAAATATAGAATTATAATAAATGTTATGTAAATAATTCTCCATAATTGTCTATCAAAATAATTAATATCTACGTAATATATAGATGTTGGTGTACCCAAAATTACCCTACATACCTACCTACCGACAATTTAATTTAATTAAAATATACGGAAACAAATACATTTGCTCAGGAAAATACAATAAATTACAAGTTGACAGGTTTGAGCACAAAATAAATATTTTAGAATAATAGCTTTGTTATTTGTTATAAGTAACTACTTATAACAAATTTGCACAAAGACAGCGTTATCGCTAAATAAATATTTTCTTACTCAAGTATATTTAATGCCATAACAAATACAAGAGCAGGGATCGTGACATTCAAATTAAGCATTCTGAAGTTCTAGTAATGTCGTAGTCAACGACCTTTGAATGTCGAACCATTGGAATAACATGCATTGCAAGATTAAGAATTTTATGTAGCATTCGGACAAGTGTTCCGAGCACACATCACGGCCGTGTGTTTATTGAGCGAATGTGATTCAATGTAACTTATAGATTACATAACAATTTCCTTAAGAATTCAGGTACAAGATCATTTTTCCAAAGCTTAATCGTGTAATCTCATCAGTTATTCGTGTTATATGTAGACTCTACATACACTATGCGGAGTAGTATGTAGAGATTGTAGAGTATAAGAATTGAAGGAGTATCGAATCGGAATTAAAATAAATTTCACGATAATACGGTTGAGCCACCTTCATTCTTTACTTTGAATTAAAATTTCTTGCTTCAGATTATTACTTGTTTTCAAACGGATCTTGAAATTAAGAATATTTAGCATAGATTTGTTAAATATAAATACATACTTAATACATAAAATTAAATAAATTGAAGTAGTTTATGAATTGAATTGAATTATTATCAGTGAACTATCTTTATTTTGTATAACACAAAAAAGGAGTTAATTGAAAATTGTAGTTTTTCGATAAATTAACATTTACTTACACTCGTTATCTCAAATATTTTTTCGCACTCTCGCTTGCATACTCAAGCGCGGGCGGAACGTGACACATTTTGCTGCATGCAGCCAGTGTTAATCGATTTATAATACGTCATCACGTCAAAAAATAACATAATTACCTCTGCAGCAGGAACCCTGGTTGTGGACAGGCTGGTGGCACCAGTGGCAGGGCCGCGGCTTCTTGAAGATTTTACTTCGAAACGCATGCGCCTGCGCCACGCCTTCCTTCTGTAAAAAACATATATTCAGTCGTTACTTAATTCATTTATTCATTACTTGTTTTTGTAATGAATAGAGAAGATTTGAGGAGGAGGTCCTTTTTTATCACCAGCTTATTTATGTACCTAACATTTGGAATATGTAAATACCCAATGTTGTCTGATTCCAGTAACATAATTATGAATATTGTGTCCTGTGCGAGCTCTACAAAAGACTTTTTTCTATAAATTAAGTACTAAATAGAAATTTTACCAGTATAATTAAGTAATTTATGTATAGTCAAATATGTCTTGTCAAAAAAACATAACTAACAGTGATTTGGATCTGATTAACCTATTCATAATGATAGAGGCAGGTGTTTAATAGGCAGATGTAGTATAAGACCTAAATATTTTTCATTTTGATGTGAGATTTGAGAGATATTTAATACTATGCTGTGCATGTAATAAACCGTATCGTTTTAGTATCAATTTACATATAAATATGTTGTTAAATAAAAATGTGCATTATAAGCTAACAAATATTTAAGACGATCACGTGCCATTTTACGGAGATTTTGTTAAGGACGTGTCGAAGAATGGAACGCGCAGTCAATAGATATTAGTAGTGAAGTTCGACCACCGGTCACCCAGCCCTTACCTGCGCGTCCCTTCTCCCACAATGGGTGAGCAGCGGGAGTGCCGCCCCATTCATATAGAAGCACGCGCTTACGATTGTAATAACAAAGTTACATAGAACTATTACTTTTTATGTTAACACGATGCAATAACCTGACAATTTCTTGAAAGGATTTTAGTTGGTATGTTCTGTTATGGTATTGTTATAAGCGTAAAGTTTATACTATGGCAAGCTTGACTAACAAGGGTTTTTTCATTATTTCGTATTCCTACAAGTTATCATAATGTAATATTTGCTTATTTATATTCGAATATTTGCACAACTAAATTTAGGTTTTTGATTACATTTATTATTACCGCTATCATTATCTGACGGTCGTTTTGATTGTTAAAAAGTTTTTATTATTTTGACACCACACAAAACATCATCAAAACGATATGACAAGTAACGTGTTAAAATCATTTCATACTCCACTCGAATTATATTAATTATAATTTCAATAATTTTGATTTCATAGAAGAAATATACTTAAAATGCATAAAGATTAGCTGCGTTCAAATACGTATGACGCCAGACACTTTCAACTCCTTAAATGTAGAAACCGGTAACGTCCTAATAACAAATGTATGCGCCATCAGTAACCTTTAACAAATAAAAAGTGTTTACCTAGTTAGAGACTGGCAGCTGACAGAACAATGCTTGCGTAGGTAAATAATTATTTTCCATTCAGTTAAGCACTACGAAGATGTAATAATATATTGCCCGTAGACGCAATTTGCATTCAATAAAACTCCCAAGCCGTGATCTTTATCTCTTTGGACCATGACAAGTTTAACACTCGTTAGCAAATTGTGACTGACAGCTATGAGTCAGTTGTCGTTATGTTATGCTGGTGCGAGGGAAGGAAATGGATCATTTATTTGAGTAGCAATCTCGTATCTCCTGATGTTAAGTACATTAAAGAAGCTCTGCAGATTACAGTTCTGCGCAGGCTCAGTCTGCCATGCTCCCAATTATAGAACGCTCACGTCATTGTTCCGCGCAGGCGCCGGCGCCGCCTGTAATGGCGCCACATTTGCAGCGCACATGATATTAACGCTCTGCTTCAAAATCACTGTTTAAAATATCACGCTTATCTACCACTATTGAACCTTGGGTCGCTCGAGTGCTTTTAACGCAGCTTGCCATGTAACAATAACAGCTTTAAGCCGTTGAACTTTAAAATGTTAATAGATCTATTAGTATCCTCCTACGCGAGCTCCGACAAAAGATCTTACTAAAACGGTAGATACATATCCGTTATTCTATTAGCTTTTGTTACAATTTCGTTTGTATAGTCGAAAATATGCGATGTTGTTTGGTAAAAATGTTACGAAATCACCCTGCCATATGCACGTGCCCGTGCATATTGTACGCACGCACCTGCCCCGCGCCCTCTGGGGCCCGTACACCCGCCCGCGCCTTTCCGTGCCCAAAACTAATTTTAACATAAAAACTTGAAACTCAACAGAAGCTCGAAAGGGACAGTGACATAAAATCTACTCGCTCCATTAACTAACTGAATTAAATAAATCGAACATCTGGTTGCGTGAACTACTTAAATTCAACAATGAAGCAGCCGTTCTGGGGAATAGGAATAAAGGTATCAATTCCAAAGTATACAGATTTGTATTCAGACAGAGGGTTGTGGTCCCGCGGCTTCTATCTTATAAATAACATTTGTAAAATAAGATTCCAGAAACATTCGTGTGTGAACTACCAAAAGAGGTACTCAATGAAGTACCTATTTACCAGAGTGATTGCATAGTACGAGTATAAATGGCCAAGTTGTTTACTGCACGTGAATCCTAACATCAAATCTAAATTCCAGACCACAGACCGTGCACGACGCATGACCCTGTGCATGCACACACACCGTGCACTTGTACTGTGCATCAAGCTTTAGGTTGGGATACTACATACGGTAGTTAACATAATATTTACTGAGAAAAAAGTAATAACGTATTTATAACACTTTCTAACATCACCATGTAAAAGAAATAGCAAGGGTGAAGTAGTAAGTAGTGAATTTTTATTTCTACTGTTTCTGTAGTTTTTATTTTCTTTTTGTTTCTGTAGTTTTTATTTCTACTTTATTCAAAATAAGTTAGTTTTATAATAATAAACAGGTCTACTAACCGAAAGAGATACAAAATTTTATGTAAGTGAATATAGTGCCGGCCAAGGAACTTTTGATCAAGAAACAAACGATGGAGCTGCTGGGGACGAAGACAAAGGGTCCAAAGTCGGAAAGACGATAAATCAACGGAAGCGGCACTCTTTTGATATTGGGTAACATCCATTGTTCCGTAATCATGAACTTAACGAATGATTTTGTACTACAATTTAGGGTTATCAAGGAAATTATGAGTTCTGAAATACTATTCTTCTCAAAGCAATTGTACAAGTAAGATACTATATTTTTTTTTCACAAATTAAATGATGCGATATAAACGACCAAACTTAAAAAATACTTATTTTAGGGTAATTTATCTGTTATAGTTTAAAAATAAAAGACACGTGTCACTTTGTCTTCGAAACAGTGTTCTAATCCGGTAAGTAGAGGCACCATTACACTGTAACCTTGTTTTGAACGACCCATTTACGGTTATCGTCTTAATACTAGGCTTTAACAGTTTGCTTTAAGTATGTTGTAATTCTCCGAGCATTTTTAAAGCTTGAATTTATACAATAGATGAATTTCCTATTCTTTAACAATTTCGGGAATAAACGATTATTTAACCTCAACGGGCGGTGCTTTCTAAAGGTAGGGACGTGACCGACGGTGCCGTGAAGGAATCATGGAAGCTAAATAAAAATTGTCTCACGCATCAAACAACGTGCGAACATTGCAACCACAATAACATAACTTACATTATAATCATGCAGTTACGATTCTAAGTATTCTAACACGTATTAATCCATCAGGATACGTGCTCAACATATCGTATTTTTCAACGCAACTTTGTACATACTCAATAACTTAAAAGTCCACCTATCTCTGCTGGTCAACTACTAATTATTATGAAATATCGTTCATAATTTACTGTTATCTTTATAGTCATTCGTGCGCGTGTTCTGCTATTCTTAGATAAAGATATCGAAGCAATAAATTACATTCAGTTTTCATTTCACTTCGTATAACATTATAAATAAACACATTTTACATAAACTGTGTATGTTGTTAGGTACAAATACAAATACACCCGTTCTAACCAAACGCGTCATTCGATACTGAATGAGTTGATAATTTTAAGTACCTCGTTCTACTATGAAACAAACGTTCCGCATGACTTGTCATTTAAATAAATTCTACTTAACTAGACAAAAAATGTTCCGTCATCAAAATGCTATTTAACTATGTTCTATAAAAAATGAAAGTCGGAACAGGTACTTAAAAAATATTAGGTAAATTTAGTTCTTTTTACCCAAGTACATATAATTTAATACAAATCTAATAGTGCCCTTAATACGATTTAATCGCATCGTCTCAAAACGAGAGATACATATAATTCAAATAAAACATACACCATATAAGTGAAACGTAAACGATGATCGTTTCGAGAAAACTTAATAAACTTTTATAATACTGCCAGCAGGACATACATAATTATTTATACGTGTACGGTGTTCCTATACTATCCTCTCGGTCGAGTGCGCGACGCGACTATGTTATGTTATGTTTTATTTATTACAAATTCGCTGTAATGTTTTATTAAATAGTTTACTTGGCAAAGTTATGTGACCACTTAGCAAACGAAAAGCATTGCCGACATAATTTTGAACGTCAACTTTCTAAAGTGCGTTTCAAATTCTAACTTTTAATTATTTAGAGGTAAAACACGCATTAAGTAGAGTTCATATAGGCATTTGCGTACCTACATTTATATATTGTACATGTTCATATATGTTTGCTAATTATTGTATTAAAGAAAGAAGGCAAATAATATACTCACGCGTACTTGCACCTTTACCACCCCTAAAATAGATACGTACGGCATGCCTCCCTCATGTTATTTCATTATTTTAATACACATGTTCTTTAATAGCAATAATTTTATAAGTTATGATTTACCTAATAGCTATTCAAAACAAAAATTACAGTAATACAAAATCATAATTAATATCTATCATCTATATTATAATTATAATGAATTACATAACAAGGTGATACAACCGTATCCTTCTATTGAGACTCGTCTATGTGTTGGTTTTACCGACGCAATTAAATATAAAGAAAAAAATCTTGTAGAGTCTTGAAAAGTCATGTATCTTAAGGTACAACCTATTTTATATACCTATTTTATAGGTTCTTCCATTAGTTAAAACTGTATAAAAAATGGTACATATTTATTAATGCGTACATTAGAAAAAGGCGGCAGAACAGACATAGCAGTGAGTCACCTGGTTTTATATACTATGTAAGATAAGAAAAACTGTAGAAAGTGCCATTTAAAAAAATATAGATGTAATAGGAGTATTGTAAGTTGTAATACACAATTTCGCGACTTGTAATCGTAGCAGAGTGGCGCAGTGGAAGCGTGCTGGGCCCATAACCCAGAGGTCCGTGGATCGAAACCACGCTCTGCTATACATATCTTTTTTTCATTTATTATTATTTTTTATGCATTATTTTATTATTTTTCAACAACGTAGCTATTTTTATAACATACCTATACTGTTTATATTTTTTAACCGACTTCCCAAAGGAAAATTTATCACATATTTTTTTATTATATTTGTATAAACTATACTTTACTTAGACTTAAAATTACCTTTATTATTGTGTTTGACCATTATTATAGTAGGAAATAACCA
>DWLI01000254.1:0-24765 GCA_018249915.1 Cecropterus dorantes dorantes
ATATTTCTCAAATACAAAACGAATTAAAACGAGACTTCCTCGTCAACCAATTATTGTCACACTGCTGGGTACGGGTTTTATCTCAGATTAAGAGAGTTACAGGCTATAGTCTACCGCGCTGGCTAAGAATTGGTAGACTTCACAGACCTTTGGTGCACGCCTGGGATTCGAATATCGGACCCTCGATTGAGAGGCCGATTTTCAACCATAGTCCGAATATAGCTTTATGGTAAAAATAATAAATAAAAGTTTCAAAAAAATGGTTTCAAAAACCTCAATGTCATTGAAGACTCTTCTATAGACACCCTACACGTGAAGGTAAGATGTGATTTTTGTACATAATTTGGAAAGCGGTTTACAGAATACACTTACCTACCGAGTTTCAACGCTGTTGTCTTAATAGTTTCCAAATAAAGTGGCTGTGTCATACGGACAGACGGACGCACAGACAGACATGACGAATCTATAAGGGTTCCGATTTTCGCCATTTGGCTACGGAACCCTAAAAAAACGAGACGTATTAATACTATATTAACACATAAACCTGTAATCAACCTTCATAATACATTTAGCCTAATGAAATGAGATTTATAATAATACCATTCGGTTGAATTACTTCCTATTAATTAAAAATCTCACGACCAAAAAGTTCAAGGAGCAAATTGCGCTAAATGGGTTCGTAAAAATATTTTAAGTTCCACTTTCTTTGACAGCAAGGTTTCTCTTAATTCCCTTTACATAATTTGAATTATAATTTTTAAAATGAATATTTACTTTATAAACGTAACCGTAACTGTACAATCGTGAGATGGAATCTTGCCAAACTTTTATTGTGCGCCAAAAATGAGACAAAGCATGCAACAATATGCAGTGCTAAATTTAAATGAAGTAATTATTTTGTCTTCTATTGTGTTTTAAAAATGAATATTAATATTTGTCAGAATATTCGTAAAATATTTTTTTAATGTTAAATTAAATCTACATAATATGTTTCTGTTGTCCACCATAATCAAATATCCTAACGCAGGGCACAAGTCTCCACTAGCCTTCTGAATAAAAACACAGTCCATTGAGAACGTATCAAATTTACTTATTTATTACCAACAATTCTCGGGTAATTTTTTCGCACAACTTTTCCGACACCATTGTATCACGAGACCATTAATTTTATAACGAGCACACAAAGACAAAAACAGATTTGAATCGCGAAACTCCGATGTCGTCATAGAAACACTACTTCAAATCCGTCATGTTTCTTAAAAATATAATATTCGGAATATACTACATAATATAGGGAATATATTTACAAATTAATATATTTAAATGATATTATACTATAATTAAATTATAGTTATTTGATATATATTTTTGTATGCTGCTTATCCTATATGCGGATTCAATTGTAGCTTCAAATAAACCAGGATATACCTGTATATCGTAAGGAAATAATATATCCTTACACGCAAAATAACCTTCTTGTGGTTAGGTACGTAAACATAAGGTAAACACTGCAGCCTACAGGAACGCAAGATTGATTTTGGCTCCGTGCAAAAATATCCTTATCGAAGAGTTATTCACATCGTATAATATACCTCTAATGGGTTTTCGGCACTTGAAAACTAGCCAGAAACGATAAAATGCACATCTGGTTACTCACGAGAGTTCAGATTGATATACAGCAACACTTTAATGCTTTTAGTGCCAAAAATGAGCTAAACACTTCCGACTGTGTGGTCATTACTGGACAGAACGCGTTAAATTCTACACTTTTATGGACTCATGAATTTAAAGGAGAATTTACGAAGCGGCTCAAGCAATAAATAGAAAGTAGGTGAAACAATTTTTAAATATCTGTAACTCAACAAAATAATTGACACATTACTGGTAATGAATCGTGACATTTCTCTTAAGTAAAAGAATATAATGTATATAAGATTATAATATTCAAAAAAGTTATTCAGCAGATGAGAAAATAATTATAATACTTCATATTGCAATGACTTTTGTTACTTCAATTATTAATATCGACTATTTTTTATATACTTCTCAAGATTCATGTTCAAAATAAAATAAAAAAAAAACAAAAAAAAATCTCATTTGAACAACAATACAAAAATTTGTAAAATTAAGTAACAATCCATATAACACGTTACATAAATTGCGTGTTCTCGTATTTTGCCATAAATCGTAGCAGATTCTAACAGATTGGGATCTAATTAGGACAAGTAATGCTGTCGTCAGAAAAAATAAAAACTAAACACAAAGATAAGAACGCAACATCACTTTCGAGTCTTATCTGCAACTAAAATCTAAACTGTATTATTTTCCTTTTCATTCTAGTAATGAAACATAGTAAATAAATTACAGTTATTATAAACATGTTTAAGAATCACATGATTATTACCAATGTATCAATTAATATATTGTACTACCTATTTATACTTTAAATTACCTTAGGAAAGGTGAAAAAGTTTAGTATTCTAGTTTACGTACTTTATCTTTCTAACTTTATACAGTTTTGATATGACTAAGTTTTAATTGTTGAATAAAAAGCATATCTCAGTAAATGGTAAGGTATACCAGTGAATTTCACTTTATTTTTATATGAAATGCATAAGAAATTGTGATTTTGCCTTTCTCCAGTACGAATTATGACATCTTTTAATTCTTCCTTTGATATGTCAGATTTACAACTGGAGCTTTCTTAAACATCAATACGTTTAGCAAATAAGTATAATAAATGACGCTTTCTTCACATAACCTTATACTAGACATTTTCCTGTATGCCATATAAACACACAGATATGAAAGAAAACAGAAATACTTAGATCAAGATACATAAATTCATTCAAATATCTGTGTGGCTGAGAACCCACTGCGTGTTAGGCCGGTATGATTACCAAAATTAGAAATACACCTAGAAAAACATTGTGAGTTAATAAATTATAATGACAAAGCAACAGCACAGTTTCAATTAAAGATATATCCACATTTTTATTAAGAAGACAATGCCACAATAGAATATTAAGATGAAAAATTCACATAAGATTCTAAAACTTCACAGAACAATGGGTAAAGCATTTTTATGAGACCAAATTGTGTAATTGAGCGTGAAGAACAGCAGAAGCTGTTGACCCGCCTTGGTAACCACACCTTGAGCTTACGTTTACTTTAAACATTCGTGCACTAACGCAGATACTTGTATTCCCAAGTGTTTTTCTATGAGGTAACCGCTAGATTATTCGAATCTCTCTCCAGGTGGGCGACCTTTAAATTTTATATAACAATTGTATGAAATACACAGAACAGTCCTAATGGTCATCTCATGGCAGCCTCAAATTGATACACTCAATAAAGAAAGATTTTAAATTTTATATGTACATAACTTTCATACGCCATGTCACACCACATTTAAAATACCCTACTGTCTATTGCCTTTGAAAAACATCAAATAAATTTGTGTTTTTGTTTTACAAACTATCTTTTTATTATTTGCCACATGTGCAGTAATTTCTTATCTTTATTTTCGTGAAATCAATACAAGAAAATAACAATTGTAGTTAATTACGTGTCTCAACAACAAAACGCAACTTAAAAACTGAATGAACTTTACATAATTTGAAGTAGAGCTCTTTGATCAATTTCGGGTCAATGATAAATTGTTATAGATGAATTGACATTTTATTTTTGACAATAACCGATAAAATAAATATTATTCTTCTCAAATATCTCCACAGTTACGAGCGTTACGTAAGAACTAAATTGTAACCATTCTTAAAATAATCTCTATAAAAACCTATTTTATTTCATTTGAAGAACGAAAAGCTTACTCAATAGAAATTGCGTAAAGAAAGTGTTCTATTGTATAAAACAATAATCGGCCAAACATTTGAGAAGAATAAAAGCTTCTAGTGACTCACGAATTTTAAAAGCGGGCAAATAAAGAGACTTTCTGATTACCTCATAACCGCAGGTACAAGAGTAGTCAGAATTTTAGTACACCCACCTAAAATCAAGCTGTTCTCCGAAATATGACTATTGTCCACATTTTTTAAACGACTTCCCCAAGGAGTTTATACGTTCGGCTGTAAATGGCATATTTTTATTTAATATTTTTATTTAATTCAGGTTGAAACCATAGAAAATAAAGCATAAAAAGAAATTTATATTTTATGGATTATGTATTATGACAAATAAACCATTCCAGGGTTTATAAAAAGTAGTAGATGCTCTTTTGTCATACCACAACTTAGCACATTCATTAAAGTTTCATTAACTCGGCCTTATGCACTATATGATTGATCACCTTGTAAATTTACCTTATTCAAGAAATAAACGATTGATTTAATAATAATAAATTTAGGCTTATCACACTAAAATAAATCATCATAATGTTTGAACTAGATAGTATACTTAAAATATTAGACGGTTTTTTAATTAATAATCAGTAAATAATTATGGGTTTTGTACAAGCTCTTAGGTAACTCGATTTATGATGCATTCCTCTAATAGAACGTGATTGCGCGATACTCACAGGTTTGAGCTTTGATGTTACGAATCCATGACCACATATATCGATGTTGTAATGTGGTGTTTGTTTAAGTATTGACACTCCCACAAACATCATACGAACCTCTCATCACTGATACAAGCGATTGCTTTACTGAAATAACATGCTTAAAACAACAATATAATTCTATACTTATTTTTATTCTAAAGTATATCTATATGGGCGCAGAACTACAGAGTATGAATGTTTATGATAGGCAGAAAATATATCGATGGTTCCACAAAAACATACAATAAAGACAATTTATATATAAAGTTGAGTATTAAAAATATGTTGAATATGGCTCAGACTGGAAGGTATCATCGCCACACCTATTTTTAGCGTAATGTTCTAGTTTTTAGGTAGAACTGTTGGAAGGCTGTAGATACCAGCTGAATTCAAAAAAGGCAATTATTCTAGTTCTTAAGAATCTGACCGCATCTGATTTTGATAGCTGAGTTGGACACAGAAATCCTTAGAAAGGTGATATTAACCATCAGATGGACTAAATGCTCATTTGCTACTTCATTATATCAAAATAAATCGAAAGTAAATGAAACTATTTACATTTAATGATCCGTGTAATGTTCAAATTCAGAAGTCAGAGGTAAACGCCTGAATTGAACTTGGTCGAATGTAAAAAAATTGGTAGAATATATCATTAAAACATTAAAATGTTTTGATGGATTCCTGAAACTGTAAAGTGAGACACAAAACTGTTTTAATTTGTGGTCTGGCTAAAACGAAAGTGTCCTGGAACACGTAAAGCCGTTAACCGCAAAGTTCAGAGATTATCAACGGTGTTTACTGCTTAAAGGAATACCAAAAATCTTTTCTGTATCATTAATTCACGTATAAATAAACTAAACATCGAAACTAATATAAGTTTCAACTTCGTTACTGCGTCACAGGATCCGGGTTTGAATCAAGGCAAAACAAAAGTTATCGTGACCAACAGAATTGCTTCTGCTCAGAATATGTATGTATTTTGATGCGGAAGTGTTTGTATAAATTAAGTTATAACACAAGTTACATGGCTTTGCCACTATTATAGAATTAACATATATGCATTTTATAGCTAGATGGCTAGATTTATACACGGAAGAAGCGAAGCTTAATAATAATAATAAAATATTTATGAACATGTGTATTAACATGTGTACACATGCTTTTTCAAAAATCGATTAAGTAATCATTGCAGCCCAAACTCGGACATCTTATTTCGTATATACCAAACTTAAGCTCTCATGCAAGCTACGAAGTAAAATCCTTAGCGTGATTCAGAAAGAGGTACAACGCCATCTAGTAGTAACGCATTTTCGTTTCATCGAGGATCAAAAATGATCAAAAGAAATCACTTGATAAATATATAAATATACTTTTCTCTCCTCAGCTAAACCCATATTTATCTTGTAGTTTGCGAACGTAACGCATTTAGGAACAGGTAAGGTACTGTTTAAAAGTAAACAAATATATACATAAGTAATTCGAGACGAGAGGATGTTCATTCCAGCCATTGCTCAACTTTACCTATTATTATTACTTTCGTACAAAAAATAGATTATTTTAGAATTCTTAGAACAATTAGAAGGTAAGGAAGCAATAAATTAACCGTGGGAGTGTCTAGAGCTATAGGATTCCCGGAGATGTGCTTTGAAACGGTCGTTTATATAAGGAAGACATCTGACTACCCGATGACAACCGAAACTTTAACAGAATGCATGGTAATTTAAATCATTACTAACATGATATTCAAGGAATACAATGGCTACGAATATTTATAATTATTCCAATTAATTTGTTAATTTGGTTATATCCTAATTACTTATTAAGAAGCAATTGGTAATACGGGCAGAAATAAAACTTATTACGCAATAGTCGTAATGCAATATTGCAAATATATTAGACATACCATACAAATAAAAATTTATCACCTCAACGTTCCAAAAAATATGTCAGCTCATTATTTAAAACAAGTTTAGTTATTTTCAATTGTATTTTCTTACCCTTTATATTTAAATTATTAAACAACGTGCGTTGTCGGACTTTTATATTCCATATCTCATGATTTATATTTAATTGAGATTTTTTTTTATCAGATTGAAGTACCAAACTAGCATGCACGATCTGATGGTAAATGATTCAACTTCATATAGAATATTAATTCTACCTGAAATCGATCACAGATACGTTCCTACTCCCGAGGGTTAAGGTGGTCGCCTCATATATTAGTGAGCCGGTAACCACACCCGTCCACCGAAACACAAGAACTGCTTTGCTTTAGAAATAGGCGTAGCGGTGGTACCACCCCGGTCGAACTACACTGGTTCTACCACCTGTTACATATTGAGATTGGTAAAACAAAAATTTATAAGAACATTGCGTTACTCATAAAAAATCATTTGGATTTGTTGCATTCGCTTGAATTGGTAATATCAAACCTATTCATTTGTATCGCGTGGAAAGTGGAATATGGATGTGTTCATCAATCGCCATTTATTTCTTTCAGAACGTTACGGCGCTAAATAGTTTTACCGACTATTATCCACTCAGTCTTGACAGTAAATACTTCACGATTGCAACCCACACAGATATAACACACTTTCTTCTATTGAAAGAAACATCCACCCACGAGATTATTGACACGAATCGTACCGGTTTCAAAATGTAGCGGAGATTTCCGAGTTTTGATTTCTTACATAACTCGTAAAGAGATTAACGGCCATATTACGTCATATGTTTTAGTATACATATGCAAATCAACCACATAACATTGGACTTGCACTAATATTCATGCTCGTTCCAGTACTGGAGTGTTGCTTGCAAGATGACCGTAAAATAAAAAATGAAGAATAAATATTCAATACATAGCTATGTAGATCATTTACAATTTACATACCTACTATTACCTTAAAGATATATGTAAGTATGTTAAAGAGTCGTGTATCTAACTGTAACTGCCAATATGTAAACCTCAATGAAAACTGCATTGAGTTTGTTTGACTATTTATTTATTGCTTATTCTGTCAAAAGACAATATTTTTGTAGTAGGTATGATAATAGAAAACAACTTTATATAAGTATATGTCTTGAAGCAAAATTAAGTAATGAAAACATGGATTACAACCAAACATAGCAAAGAAAATAGTTAACAAAAATATGTTTTTATATACAACTAAAAACATGAAGAGAAGAAATATACTAGATATAAAGACAATTAAAGTTTTATGTGGAACCATAACCGACAATTGTAACTCGTTATATTGGTATGAAAAACAGCAAATTACTGCCATTTACTGTAAACACTTTCGCCATCCAACCACTTGTCTCTACCACTCGACTTTCGTGAAAATATTCTTCGTATAGAAATTATACCCTGTCATGTTAGAAAATTGTATAGTGCGTGTTATGTACTGAGATTTACGTATTTCCATTTCGACTTGTTAAATAATATGCATACATGGACAAGAGACGTTCGCTCTTGCAGTGTGAATGAACTCATCGAAATAAGTAGGCAGGTAATTCAGTTATAATGATTATTCTGCACTTCTGCAAAATCTTTACACAGGTGACGTATAAAGCGAAAACTTGGTTGTTTCGTAAATAAATGACATAGTTATATTTACATAATATAATGTATATGTAAACGCAGACGCGGGTCGCTCGTCAAATGTGAAATATTGAAATTGATAGTTATGTAATGAATTTATTATTTAAGAAAACCAATACCTACACATGGTGCAGCTAAAAAGTATATTATAGTAAGTAATATGAAAAGTATATTAAAAAAAGAATAGTAAGTGTTTGAACAAAATAGGGAGCTGGTACAGAGTGGCCATGGTGGTATAAGCCATCGTAAGGCCATATAGTGCTTCAACATAATCCTTACTATCCGCACCAAAAGAAGCTTTACACTATATATTTTCTGTATTAACGGTATTGATATGTTTGGTAAGTTTTAAGTGACTTGTGAAACTTATGTACCAAAACAACTAAGTGCCTCTGCATTGAATTAGGAATGTTCTTACCCCATACTTCTCAATAAAGCAGTTTGAACGAACACATGTCAAAATAATATGTTTTTCTTACGATATTTACATATCGAATAATGTGCACAATTTATTCAGTTCAACTGTCAACATCTTATTTATTTTCGAAACATGTTCTTTCATGCGTATTTTATAGCAGAAATTTGAGTATAACGTGTATGTTTAACCAGTTCCGATGACCTTATTCCCATACGCTTTGAGCTTTTGTATATAATACCTTTACATTGAATTAACCAATTATAAAGGTACTTTTTGATAACTTTAATTTGTTTTGTGTTAAACGGATGAGAGATAAAAAGGAATTTACCGTTGAGCAATAATCCAAGAACAAACGAATAACTGATAAGACATTTCCGACCGTTTTGTGACCGATATAGATATCTACATAAGATATGTCTTGAAAAATTGTTATAATAAAAAAAAATGCAACATAAACCACCGTGTTTAGACCTCCCATCACTTTGAGAAAGAAATTTAAAATCGATACATAGAAATCTATATCATTGGCGCAACTGATATAGCACTATAGATGGCGTCTGTCTTGAATAGCCATACTCCCTGCCCGTGGATGTCATATGACAAAATCATAGAGTGGGTAGCAGCGTCTTCCTATGTAACAAAACACCTACTGCAATCACCAACACACATGCTTAGCGAAAAATCTCAAAAAGCTAAAAGATGGTAGATTCGATGTCATTAGTGTTGAAAGACTGCAATCGGTCACAAATTGTAAAAATCGAAGATTTTACAGTTATAACATAATATTCCGTAACAAATGTAAGGTTGCGAATAACCTGCGAATGTGACGAAGTGTGGATTAGCCGTAAGAAATTTACGTAATAAACAGAGAGGTCAAATGGTTTGTCAGAAGCGCAAGCATTCACCCGAGCAGGTCAGGTCAAGCAAACATAATCATGAAATAAACGAAGGAAACGAATACCTATAATAAAGTTAAAATATATTTGGCGTTACTAATATTTAGTATATATGTGTATATAAATAAATATAGATTTGAATATGATATGATACAGTTTAGACGTTAAAAATAAATAAATTTAGTTGCCCTCTTTCGTTTGACTGTCATGGAAAATGTTGTAAGTATGGAATATACTTACGACATTTATTGTATTAAAAATAACTGCCTCCAGGCATGACGATAATCGACTGTTAAAAAATAACTGCAATTTTATTTCGATATTAATAGATAAAATTATAATATGTTTGTAAAAAAAATAGTGCCAATGACTAAAACATGAAGTCTGTGAGAATTCGAAGGACAGTTTACCAATTTTCGTTCGAATTCTCACCGTAACGGAAATAAAATAAAGAAAAAACGTTTATTAAGTTAGCAATATCAAATAAAAATGTCATTATTCTTAATTTAAACGAAAAATAATAATATGAGGACCGAATTCTTTCAGTTTCCGAACGATTCTCCCATTGCCGAGTACGGCGCAAATTGTAAAATACGCACAATCGATTAGGGAGATACCACCCACATTGTCGGGGCACCGTTTATAAAGCAGCAGTGTGCTTCCGTTGTATGACAGGCACTTTGATGCATTAAACTTCGCTTTCATGCCGCCTGCCCTCCACTGCCGGCAATTATTGCGCATTGTGTAAAATCTGCTCGTACTGTATACTAAGTTACAAAACAGCAAATCGGCTTCCGAGAGAGGATAAAACGTCCTTAATGATTCGTTGAAAAAAGATAAATAAAGAATAAAGATTAGTTGGAATTGTAGGGTAAGTTGATGATTATCTTTAAAAGTGGCACCTAAGAACGGTTGTTTAAAAAAAGTAGTTTTAAAGATAGGGTCACAAATTTTGGTTCTACTCTGAAAATATCACAGCCACACTTATTTCCGCCAAATACCAGCAGTCGTATTATACACAGATGTGTCCTGGGCTGAAGGGTGTAACTAATATGTGGCCAATTTTAGGATTCTGATCTTATCTGGAATGATTACAGATATACATGAAACAGCTGTAACCACTTACCACCAGGTGGAGTGATGTTCGTTTGTTACATCCTCATTATAAAAAAAAACGATAAAATTACTTTCATCACAAGAGGCTCATATTCAACTATACAAAATAAATGGGTTGCTGATAACGATATAAATACATAAATAATTACTAAATAAAGTAATACCATACTTTAGCGTAATGGAGCATATAGAAATTATGGCCTGAATTAGTAACCTGAAGTGTACGTACCAAACTATGTACGTTCGCAGGTTTAAAAAAAATCAGCAGCAATTACAGAAATGTGTAGGCAACTTTCTACTGTTACATCTTAAATTAATAATGAACGATACCACGAACACAATCTAGACTCTCTATTATTTATACTTATGACAATATTTATTGGATACTTGCATGAACACTTAAGGATTGTCGTATTGTTTTCCTAATAGGTTGAAGGCATTGAAGGTTAGGAAGTACACATATCCTCAGGAGCCACGTAAGGGACTCATAGAATTAATTAAGTCGCAAATTATAATCTTTAAATTCAAAATATAAAACAGAATGACTTTAAAATAATATTTTTATGATGACCTAATAAAATTGCAATAAAATGCTTACGAGTGCATCTTTAAAAATCCGTCTGTTGCATTTTACACTAACGCAATCGAAAATACCGACCGAGCGGTAATAAGCCGCATAACGTACGTTTAAAAAAACAAAGGTCAGCACAAGTTGAATTTGGTAAATACGTCTTACATAAAAGTTTTAAACTTGTTTGTTATCGCTAAGGATACTTCATAAACTTAAAACTATTCAATAATTTAAAATTTTCAAATATTGCGCTATCTATACAAACATCAAAACGAACTTACCCTTAAACTAACTGATTTAGTACAATAAAATACTAAGTTGTACAAACGATTTGCGTTTTAAGACACACAAATTACCTACTGCTATCAAATCAGCAACGGTACAGAATTAAAACTTTTTCTGTAATTTAACAATAGGTTTTCGCGCACACCGGATTTGTAGGTTGTTTTTATGGACATTATTAGACATCGGAAATGTTCTTGTCTATCAGGAAGTCATTTGAAGTCTCTAGGATGCCGAAATGATAGCGAGCAAATACACTTTCCCGTGTTCGCTAAGCAATCAATAACGTATAAGTACTTATTTAACACGAATGTACACAAAAATTCATTAGGTACATTATAATTGTTATGACAATTGAAATGATAAATACCGAAGGTTACCAGAACCACATTTACTGCTTAAACATATAAATATAGATTATACAAAAAACAAAACATAAATAAAAATATTCAAGTTATTGAACATTTAAACATGAATGAAATATAAAGTATATTATTATATAAATATTACTATTAGTATATTATATATTACTTTTTATGAATAAATACAATCGCAAAAATTTTATCTACCTTCTTTTTTCCGCCCATGCAGGGTACTACCCCATTGATTTTTCAGACCTTCGATCTCGCCGCGTATATTAAGTTCACTTGAAAAAATCTTCTGATGCGCCAAAAGATTTTTACGGTTGCTTTTCGAGTCCGATTGAAAAAACGACACAAACTTGTGCAACGGACTCATTTTCACTTAATTGCGTAACAAAATCGTATTGCACAGTTGCACACTAATATCGAGTTTGAAGAGTTATACTGTTTTAGCGTCATTTATTAATTAACACGTAAGCGCAATTAATTTCGATGCACTAAGTGAGAAGTAAAAGTGAAATTTAAGCAAAAAAATTAAACTTTTTTAAACGCACTAAATAATTGAATTGATTTTAAAGTTATAGAAAAAATAGTAAACGGTTAGCACGTTAGTTTTTTTGACGTCGCCGGTCGACCGCTGGTGCGGCAGTGTCGTCTACCGTTCCTTTGCCTATGCTCGCGCACTTTCTTCAGCGATTCAAAAACTTTCATTGGCCGCCGCTCACCCTGGATGTAATGTCTATCGTGACAAACTGTTTAATGCCATACGCTACATATTCATATCTTTGAAACAACGATTGTTAGTTCCTGTTTTTTTAGTTCCTACTTTAGTTTTCCGATATACCCGACTTTTGCTATCGAGTCTGAATTATTGGGTTAATATTATACTTTATTGTTGATATTTAAACAATAAAAATGTTTTTAAGATGACTTTTATTATATCGTTACTTTTATTGGTATTCGCTCATGTGCAAAATCCTATTGTTTTAAACAATAATTTCAACTCGTCTTTTTAACCGACTGCCAAAAGGAAAGAGGTTGTCTATTCGTCATGTATACAAACACGCTTTCGAAATGTCAGAACTAAAAAAGCTAAAAGGAAAAATAAAACAAAATAATCTCCATATTATATAAAGTTAGCGATATGTAATGCGATAAACAAATTAAAATTTCGCTTGTATTATTTGAGTAATCACTAACAGTAAAAGTATATTATGATGTGTAAAGTGCATACGCTTTCTTTTTGTGTTGATTGCGAAAAATATTATGTCCTACTCATAATATTTTACGGTCCGGAAGTCATTTAGGTTTGTAGAAATTGCTATAAAAACAGTAGTGACACATACATATAGCTGAGATATAAAGAAAATTTTCAATGTATAAGCAAATGAATGTCACTTACTTTTTCCTGTTAAGCTATTACGGATAACTTTCTTATATTAAATAGAATCATGGCTTAAAATGAAACTCATTGTCCACTATAGATACTAACCAAGTGGAACCGGTCGACTTCTCAAACTTCTAGCAATATTTTCTAGACAACACCATATAAACAGTAAAAATAATAAACAATTAACAAAATATACTTAGGATTACTTACAACTGTGTTGTGAGGTGAATAAGATACGCGATATTATTTGTTTTACGATATTCTTTTAGGAATGAACATTATTTTTCAAATCTTCTACGGTTTTCATTATTTCTGACATAAAAACTTACTTTGTTGCAAAAATACGATTGTTCATCTCTGCCATAGAGCTGTGTATTGTTGCTAATAATATAGGTATGTATTTTTGTTTTGAGAACAAATTCACAGGAAATAAACTTATTTCACCTGGAAACATATAGATTATTATTAAATAATATATGAAGAACGCTCGTTTTAAACATTATCTCCAACTTAATATGAACAAGAAAAATAATTACATCTTATTAATAGCTCCACACATAAGTTACACGTGATATTAAATCATTTTACGGACTGACGAACGGTGTTTTAAATTTAATTAGTATTCTCTATTCATGTACATAATAAATTATTAAAATATATCATCGTATTCGGTTGTAATAGGTAAAATATACCATTTATTTCTGTAAAATTATTTTCCATCAGATTCATAAATGAAATTCTGATTTGGAGGTCATATTTGATTTAAATGCAAATCAGATTTATCTAAAATATCTTTCAAAAAATCTATATATAAGTATTTAATCTTAGTAGAGAAACACAAACCTTCTCATAACTTTTTGCTTCAGCGGCATATCGATATAATTACATCGTACTACAAAAAATCAACACTTTCAATGTTATTCCACGAAAGAATCCTACACATCCACCCACCTTCAAGAACGTTTAATCACCCGTTGTATTCTTGCTATAGATATAAGTATTTCTCCACGCCCGGCGATACACCGAAATGATACCAAAAGTGGATGCACATATAAAATAATGGGACCTTTTAAGTATTTTATAAAAATCTTATAATTAGACTTAATGGTTCCTAACAAAAGTTTTTTTTGTATCTGTCTTAGATTGTGTGGTTCGAGCTATCACAGTTTAAAAAGAACAAACTATATAGACGAGTAATAAATTTTATTACAAAAGAACTTTTATTAAAATTAAGAAACTGTATCTATGCTATTTCAGGTTAAACAAAAACGTTTTCTTACACTTTATGGGTAATACAAATTAAACTTACTTCAAAAGCGGATCTTGAAATTATTATCGATTGATAGTATCTACCAGCTAGGTGAAACCATGAGTGACAACCGTATCTCATTCATCATGCGCACGCGCACCTTTATTAATTACTTAGGCATTATGAACTTCTATATCTTCTTTAAGATATCTAGTTATTTTATTTTTACATGTAGTCTAATGGCCATAATAAGATAAATAAATCAAAACCTTTTTGTATCGTCGACATTAATTGTTAATGGGAATAAAATGTGCGCACAACCTGTACTTGGTTGTAAGTAACATTTAATTTTGTTAATATTTAATAATAATCCGTTGTGCATGTACACTATGTGTAGTGCCACCTATGAGTAATGTAGTGAATTGTTACGTCTGCACCTTGTGCCAAATGTTTTCGGAGTTGAAGTCTAGATGGCAGCACTCGTTCGACATTTTATAAAGTAACAATAAAAACATGATCGTTCAATTATGTTTTAATGGGTTTATTCCGGCTTGGTAATTCAGTAAAATGGATTAAGAACACGTTTTATCAATTATTAAGTTATTAGCTCAATAATTGATAAAAAGTGTACGTAAACCGTTCTTTCTTTAATCGTTTATGAACAATTCTTACCTTTAGCGGTTGACAAGGTATTTGGTCTTTGGGCCGGCACACGATGAGGCGTTGGTTTTCGTGGTGACGGAGGTGGAGCGATTGAAGTGCGCGCGCGCACCACCACTGGTGACGAAGACAACTTCTGTACCACGCCATTTTTCTTAGCTGAAATAAAAACAACACTTAGATCAATAAAAATATTAATTTCTAGTCAACATTACTTTTATAAAGGTAACAACATAGATATTACATGATCGGCTTATTTAATAATACACCCAGATATAAGAATTGTAAGAAGTTCATTCAAAAATAATTTTGTTTGTTCATTATTTAAATGATATAATATATGTATGGTTTAAAATATTTATAATATATCGTGTTACATAAATCACTGTAATTAAATTAATGAAAAAGTATTTTATACATTACTAGGCACCCATAATTTAATAACAATTCATACAAATTGTTGTAAAGATAAGCCGAACTTGTTAGCTAATTGAGATAAGCTTATCTACGACATGTTTGAAATCATCTCGCATCCTAGATATCTGAAGCAAAAAACGCATATACAAGTAAACCATCTCAGTTTGATGCATTTTATTCCCTCATTTTAACGTAATAGCTGTTTTTAAATGCATTTACGTGGAAGATTTGCTCTCAGTGCATGCATTAAATGCTTCACTATACTCATTTGCATATGCAAGTTATCGAACTAGTTACAAATTGACATACTTTTAAAAGGACAAGTTTTGTGCAGGCGCCATTGTCTCTAGTAACGGAGAAGAATTGCGTAACGAGTTACGAAACAACATACGTCTCATACGATCGTTTGTTAGCTCGTGTGAGATGATAATAAAAAGATAAAACTAGCTAGGGAAAGTTGATAGGCATGAGCAAAAAGACTGCATTGGGTGCGATTGAAATCAAAAGATTCAAATATTAAATTACAATCTGTTTACCATTATCTCTATGACACGTGAGAAACTGACACTGAAGTTTGAAAGTTAGCTTTCGGTAAATGAATAATGGCTGTTCCATTTAATAACTATTAGATTGTTATTAATGTCTATGACTTAAAGACTAATTCGTTCGAAAAGAACCGGTTTATATCAATTTCTTCGAAATACATGGCATGTTCGGTTTAGTCATTTTTTCGGATAATATTTTTTCACAGAATAATAAAATACAAGGTTGTTGTAAGTGAAAATTACATTTCGTACCATAAATTTTCAAGGAAAAATCAAAATGTGAGTCTGCCTATACGACTTTCAGTGCTTTGCCCTTGTATATTTGTTGAAAAACATTATTGATGATTCGGCGTATTTTAAAAACTCAAAAAATACGACCATATGGCTTAAAACAGGGGATAGTAAATTAACATTTAACTATTAAAATAATAAATACGTGTTGTAACTTCAAATTAAAAGACCAAACAAAAAATGTATAAAGAAATTTAAAAACGTATGTTTCTATTATTTTTTTAATTTGAGCTCTAATTCATATTTATATTAAATAAGTTCAAGTTTAATCCATACTATACTATTAATATACAGTAGTGTAGTATTATTATGTACCATATATCTAATCTATATTTAATAATTAGGAATATTACGAACCAATACAATTTTAACATGCTGTACAATATTACTGAAAACAACAATTATAACAGTTTTAGCCGTTATATAATATTGTTTGTATTTGAGAACATGTAGTAGTAAACACAAGACTATTTTCGTATTTCCCTAATTAAAGAGAAACTGTAGTCACAGTTACAAAATGTTGGATGGAAATACCGACCTACTTGAAACCTCTCAGTTTATAGACTCATCTTAAATCACATCGGGTGAAATTATAGTTAAATATATACCTACTGTATACAGTAAAAGGGATGTGCCGAATCATAACAAATGTATATCCGTGAACACAGATTTTACTACGGATCATTAATATCTGAATCTCTGGATGCGGATCTCATGTTTTTATTTAGTCGATATAGATAAGCGTGACATTGAAACAACACGCTTAACGCTTTGCATGTATAATTAATTCTTACCCTTTGACTTATGATATCAATAACTTATTTCATCCAACTATTTTAAGGCATGAAACTAATTAATATGGTGTTTAGAAGTGTTTCATTGCCACCTATACTTAAAATTACACACAGCTCACTTATATATGAGGCAACCATCCCAGCCCTCGGGAATAGTAACGCATCTGTGATCGACTTTAGATAGAACCCTGCTCCATATGAAGTTGCTCACAAATTTTCGTGGGCGCCAGTAACCAATTATATTATGTGGACTGTATACTCGTTTGCTACATCATCTGATAAAAAAATACACATGTATTACTGAAAAAGATCCGTTGTATATCCGCTAAAAAAATTATAAGTATAAAGCTTTTTTGTTCTTCGGATATCCGCGGATACCAATATCGGGAACATCACTATATTAGCATAAGCAGCATGACTCACCCTGTACAGGCGGGGGTTGGGGCGGCGTGGTGGCGGGGCGGCCAGGCGTGGTGGGCGTAGGGGCGCTTTCCCGCTTCTTACCATTTCCTGGAATAGGAGAAATTACCCGTAAGTAATAATATAGACTGCTTAGTATACTTAGTACGGGCTATTAGATCGTCTTTGTAAGCTTTAAGGTTTAAAGGGTGCTGAAGGATAACGAGTTCCTACTTAAGATGTTTCCACAAATAGATTTTTCTCTATTTATCTATTAGTAGGTCAATGTGATCCGTACAAATTAAACACATGTTAAAATAAGATATCTCTTATAGATAAATAGGATTTTGCGAGCCTGTATTAAATTTGACTCTGTTCGCACGTCCATCTATAATAGTTTAAAAACCAGTAACGTTTTCTAAACTCATAGACCCACACTAGGATTTTCTCCTGAGTCGTGTGTGCCATGTACACACACAAAGACGAATACACAAACACCCAACCCCGTCAGAGAAATCTAAATTTTTCATTCAGATGTCTGTCTGGCCGGGGATCGAACGCGGAACCCACTGGGTTTATCAGACTGCGATTATGACTGCTCAGTCATACGGGTCATCGTTGGTCAATTTATATTTTTGTTGATCAATTTTACACAATGTTACTAGTACAAGAAAAAAGATCTTTCTGAGCTTTTAGTGGAAAAGTAATATTTAAACATACAAAGACGACAAGGCTTTTTTATTTTCTTTGTCAAGCGATGTCGTTTTATTTTTGAAGTGAGTTTTATTCTTACCAATTAAAATGCAATATGCGAACATTAAAAAAAAAGATGTGATGTTTGAGAAATATTATAATAAAACGTTTTTTTACCCGTATAAGAACCATGCTTTTGTAGTAAAATTTATATTAACAAAGTAATACAGAAAAAGGGTACGGTAAGGGGTAAACTCTTTCTAGAGTTTGTTGTGAAACCTTATAAGTGTCAGTAGTTCGGCTACCTTTGTAGTTTGCTCCGCGCTAACCAGTGATTGTGCATCGTTTTGATCCAATTATTATATTGGTCTGGTGCGTCACTCTTGTGTAAAGGTTATTTTAACTAGGAAAACACTGTTACTGCTAGCCCACATCTAATCTACCTACGTAAAAGCGCTTACTGTCTATATATATACCTATGTCTTATATAGAAGAAAAGAAATAATAACCTTTTAAATAAATAATAACCTTTTTAATAACGCACTCTTTAATATTGTACTTGTCTTTTGACTTATTTCCACATAGAATTATAATTTAATTTATACGTGGAAACTTTTAAATGGCTCTCATTATATTTTTTTTCTGTTATACTACGTACTAGCTGTAAAAATTTCAAATACAATAAAAAAAAATAAAAAAAAAAATATTTCATTACCTATTTATATAGGTAATAGGTAATGAAGCTCTTGCGCATCTTCAGTGTTATCAATTTATTATATGAAAATAAAAGATTATAGATGAATTTAGATAACGGTGGAAGCCTTTCTATAAAATTAAAGCAGGTTAAAGTAAAAATATTTATAAGGAAAACATTCAGGAGGAAAACGTGAGTGAAAATTGTTTCACCCACGTTTTCCTTTATTTGCAATATTACCAATACGTATTACGTATCTATATGTTTTATATGAAACATAATAATAAATTATACAAAAACGAATATAAATCAGAATCAACTCAATAGAATTCGATTCATTAAAATATATTAATACAAATACACAACTTTCACTGAGGATGGACAGTTCGAATTTCAGTCTATTACTTTAATACACCGAGGTTTTGATTAGTTTTATTATTAGATTTATTATTTTGATTAGTATTATCATAAAATTATAATATAAATGTGATGGTATATGTCTGTTCGTTACTCGATCACGCAAGGACCTCTGGTCCGATTTACTTGAACGTTTGCATGGATGTAACTGATTGACCTGGTCAACTTACAGGCTACTTTTGATTGCACTATTTAAATATGGCGACTATTTTTATGTCCCGTATTGAAACACGAGCACTTCAGCTAGCCAGCTAGTATTATATAAATAAGCAAGAGGTTTAATTAGTAAAAAATCAACTGTGTTTTAAAATTTCGGATTTATGTATAAAAATAATCTTGAAAAAATGATTTGGACCACATATTTACAGAATTTGTTATATAGGCAAGACCTTTTTCAGAACATAATTAGAACATCTTAATTAAAATTAAAGAGCTGTATATTAATGCGGCCAAGAGACCCTTTTCAGGAACTAAGTTCCTAGATCTTTATTGCAAAATTGCAGTAATAAGGCCTTACAAAGTGTGTATGACTTAAATAAAAAACTATTAAAGTATTAATATTACTTTATCGGCCACACACGATTTTCGTCAGATTAAATTAGTAAATTTACACCCAAACACGCATTCCAATATAACAGAAAAAGAAAGACAATAAACGTGTCATGGAGTAGTCATAACGCTTGTTCTTTTCGTGGCGATTACTTCAGTTGAAATCCTTACGTTACCTGCGTTTATTTTCAAAACCATTCCAAATAAAATATATTGATTTGTTACGACAAAGGCAAACCCTGTTATGCCGAGTTGCGTATAAAATCTAGCCTTTACTTGCTACAGTTACAACATTATGATGCTACGCTTTTCCGTATAAATGAACCGCTATTGCTTTACACGTGCATAATAGAGATTTACTTTGTGGGGCTTCCTCTAGAAGCTTGTGTCGCATAACGTAAGGTATTTTGATCGCTCTACCGCGCAATACTTCCTGTTCCTTATAACTGTCTTTCAATTTTTAATAGCACCATAAACTAGGTTCAATTAAAGACGCCGGCTCCTACTGATGTAGAAATTTTCCATATTTCAATGTCTACCGTCGCCTTTAGTCGTCTTTTCTTACCTATGCTAAGAAGATATAATGCGTGACCTTTAGTTATGTAAAATAAAAACGTTATACATTTAATTGATGATTTAATAAAATCGCAACTTTAACAAGGTATAACACCTGCAATAGGGCTACTTGGGCTATACAACGTTTGTCTGAATCTAGTGGAAGTTTAGTTGCGTAGAAACTTAGTTGATTAACTGCAACTAAGTAGAAAATCTACGTAAGTTTGAAATTTCTGCACAGAACTTCACCTTGAAAAGAAACGCGGTACAGCTTGTAAAGAGTATTAAAATTTATCT
Organism: Cecropterus dorantes dorantes; assembly: GCA_018249915.1. NCBI lineage: Eukaryota > Metazoa > Arthropoda > Insecta > Lepidoptera > Hesperiidae > Cecropterus > Cecropterus dorantes. The sequence continues at coordinate 20,755 of DWLI01000254.1, forward strand.
ATGGCACTGGTTTCTGAATAACTATTGTATGCCAAATGGCTGCGTCCGCCAAGTCTTCAATCATAAAAATAGAATTAAGCGGCTTAACTTCTTGGAGCCTTACTGATTTTTTTATCATAAACGTTAACCCTCAGAAAACTCATGTCAAACAGTACAAGAATAAATGGTTAGTAATTTTAATGTTTTATCATTATACTTAAAAGTAATACTCACCTCTGGTCCCAAAAGATCCGAACCTCTCTCGAGTCACCGTCAACTTATACTTTTTGTCATTCGGAACAGGCAGTTTAGACGGATACTTTTCAGAGTTACTTCTGTATAGTTTCTCTTTAGATCCGTGCGCCCCCATCTTCCAGAGCTTCATTAAGTTTAAGGCATCGTATTGTAAAAATTACTTCTATGAGTTATTTATTAGGAACTGTACGTTTCATGTTTATTTTTGGCCATTTTACACACTTGGTAAGTTTTTCACTTATTTAAAAGGTATAATTGAGTTTTCAGTCTATATTGTCCGTTCACGAGTATCCTGTTTGATATTTTTTTGAGTTGTGTGTCATAATTTCATCACTCGATTGGGAAGAATCAGTATCGAAAGGAATTATATAACAAATCGTATCAAAAATAAACTGAATAATTAAATAAGTACAACCGGTACTCCAGAAGACTAAAATATCGTTAAAATATTTCAAAAATTTTATAATGGGTATTTAAGTGACATTAAAAATGAAAGGTAATTTTTTATTGTATAGGAAGTAAAAAGATATTATCTTGTTCAAAACACGTATTCATAGTTGTTCATGCTCTTACGACTGCATTTGGTTCTAGTTCAAAACGTTATGTCAACTTTACACAGGATATCATACTCTCAATTCAGTTCAAAAAGTAAATGTTGTAAAGTAACATTTTCAAGTAACCTATCAGAAACTTGATATGTAAGTACTTAGTTATTAAATGTTGTTTACATGAGCTGTATTACGGAAACAAGATTATTTTTTAGTTCAACGCATTCCTCAAGAGATTGTTGAAATTTATTAACAACGTTATAATTTCGTATACCTACACGAATTGTCATGCTAAAATGTGAGTTATAAATATTATCTAACTTATACAGTTTAATTAATTTAAACTACATATGTAATATGAGATGTTATATAAAATGGTCGTTTCTTAAAATTAACAGTAGAACAGAATTAAGGTATATAATATATGCAATTGAAATGTTCATCTTTATTAAAATAAAGACGAACTAGGTATGCCATACGGTTCATCCAATACTACTTAGTAAAAAAAAAACAAACATAGCGTAATGTCATAAAGCCTATAGCCTTCCTCAATAAGTCCACTATTCAACACGAAAACATTTTTTCAATTCGAACCAGTAGTTCCCGAGATTAGCGCGTTCAATGAAACAAAAAATCTCTTCAGCTTATTAGTATAGAAATATAGATAAGTGCCATTTTGTAAGCTCTTATGTTTATTTGCATAACAAAACAAACTCGTGTCCTAAATTTGTGTCTGTCAGTATTTATACGAGCTAATCTGGTCTGCACGAGCTACACGGCTGTCTGATTTTGACGTGACTTTATAAAGAGTGAGATACACATCTTTAAAACGAAAGTATTAAATAAGAAAAACATGAATAAAAATAAATGTGCATAGCTAAAATATGTGTAAAGAAATATGAATCAAGTTTGTCATAATAACAACCGTGCTTTATTTAAATAAATTATGTTTTATAGGCTAACAAATTATCATCCATCCATACTGATGATAAGTGGTAATTAATCCCCATAGGCTTTTATAATCAACCCTAGATGAGGTTAGATTAAATTCTACTTAATAAAATGCTCGAAGCGAAGTTTATATCCTACAAAGAGACACACACTCGTCATAAATTTCACGTAATTGGCTTATTTGTTTGTACTTCGCACAACTTTAAGACTACAAAGTATGTAAGTAATGGTAGTTCGTAAGATGAGTAACATACTCCTTGCATATAGAACAAAAGAAAGTCTTTCTTTACACTGTACATATTTGCAAAAAATAATCTGGAGGACTGAAATAAAATTAATAATACAAGTTAGTATATTTTATAAGTATATATTTTTTAATTTTATTCTGTGTCTTTTAAAATCAAATAACTAGTGACTTTAATTTAACGGCTTCAATTCAATTTTAATTAAACTATAGTCTATTTGTTAAGGTAATTCATATTGATTTTTAAATTTCTGTTATTTAGATTTTTGTTTTGATTTTAAATAAAATCCAACTATTTCATAAACAAATCATTACAATTTAAAGTTATCTTTCTATTTTTAAACGCGGGTGAAACCACGGGGCACAACTAGTATGAACTAAATGACAACCAGCCTATGTCGAGCTTGGATAACCGTAATAATTCGTATTAGTCACTCAAAAACATAAGCACATGTAACCACTTCTCTCAGATTTGCGGCTATTTTCGCGGGCATTGCTTTCAGGGTTAAATAACTTAAAGACGATCCCGTGTCCTTTCGAGCGATATTTTAAACACCGCTGCTCTAGTGTTGTGAAGTATATTTAGTTCATGAAGATAAATGGGTTCGATATAGGTGTCTACTTAGGGAGGACGATATCTAATTATGTTACTTGCCGCGAGTGCGATCTGATATTTTAAGATCGGGGCGGGCTTTATCACAATAGTTATTGTGTGAATGTCTTACCGTTCAACATGAAATTTACGAGGACACGACGGAGTATAGTGCATTATTTATCAATACAAATAAATAGACGTGAATTAGAATATCTATAATCAACCTTTTTATACTTTTGTAATATCTTTTTCTTTACATCTGTTTCCAAAATATTTGTTTGTTTTTCTATAAGTCGTTCTTGGAAACTACTGAAGTGATTTTAATATTAATTTCTCGTAAATTTGAAAAGCGTGCACATGCACGATGGTACACAGGTGAATCGGCGCGTGAAATCTGTTTTGAAACAAATTAAAACCTAATAAGGCACGTATGTAATAAAACTGTGGTAGTTTTATTTAATACTACCAATATAATTTTAAATACTTAAGTAAATCGGCTTTAAATTACCATATTCCATTTACGTTTACCAAGCACGTAATAAACCAACCAAGGCGAGCAATAAGTCAACCAAAAAACAAGTAAAAAGTAAGACCAAAATAGTTTACGATTTCAGATTTGTAATTGATACGAAATAAAAGTTTTAATCTTAATAAAGACAATGCTATTCACACACCGACAATGAGATCGCTTTGCTATTGTAAGAGGCATTACATAAGCTGTTATTATTTTTTGTTTTCGAGAGACTAAAAAAACAATGAGTTCACGCGTAGTTATCTCACCGTCGAACTAAACAAACGGACAATAAACTACTTCTAACCACTTATGTATAATCATTTGGATGAGATGTAATACAAGTAAATTGGTACTTTTACAAAATATGACTAAACTAAGATAATGCAAAATATTTAAATATTTTTAGAAGCTTTTAAAAGTATCATATTTTATTTTAATGCATACAATATATATCCATTTCTCTAGTACAATTGATATTTCTATCACTTTATTAAATAATAATATTATGTAGGTATATATGATTATACGATTTCCTCTTTTTTTTGGAAAGTCAATATAAAAATAATAAAGCATTATTAAATAACAACGTGTACAATTCATAAATTTATTTTTACAAGCAGAATTGCATACATTACACAGTGCACGCCTGCACTGAAGCCTTTCTAGACATTTTCTTTTCAAACAATAGAGACTTGACATTGAAACCACTTTTAGAATTAGCACTGAGAGTACATAGGCATGTACTTTGTTCTTAAGCAGTGATTTCCAACCTTTACGGTACGGCCCCCTATCTACAATAATATAATCGAGATTCTTTGAATAAATGAGACTTGCCCTCCGTTGTTTAAAAAATGTAATTTATTTTGTTTCATTTTCAATTCGAACAGCAATATTTTAATATTATATTATATAATAATATAATATT
>DWLI01000255.1:0-24741 GCA_018249915.1 Cecropterus dorantes dorantes
AAAAAAAAAAAAAAATATACGTGACGAATAGATAACCTCTCTTCCGAAGGAAGTCGGTTAACAAACAAAGCGTGATGTTATATAGCCTATAGCTTTCCACAATAAATTAACTATTAAATATAAAAAGAACTTCAAATTCGACCAGTAGTTCCTGAGATTAGCCCGTTCAACCAAACCCACTCTACTGCTTTATAATATTAGTATAGATTTCCTTTTTTAGACAACATGATATGGACAATAATAAGAATAGAAGAAGAAGACAAAATTATATTATATAAAGAAAAAGACAAACCCGTTGACTTTCTTGATGGGTATTGTCAGTTAGGTCGTGTTCCGATCTGGTGGTAAAGTACGAAAAAATGTTGTAGCTGACAATTTGTTAGCGTCCTCGTGACCAACATAAGAGAAAGGCTTTTCATATCATTTTATGATGTGATATACTCGTTTTTGATATAATGTGCAATGTTATGATTAAATAATATACCTAATTGCAGTGATAATGGTTGAGTCTCGGCCTCTCAATCTAGAGATTGAGGTCCGAATCATAGGCACGACTGATGTTCCTAAAATTATGTGCGTATTAGAAATTCATTATCACTGCTTTACGGCGAAGGAAAGGATCGTGAGGAAACCTATACGATTGAAAAAAAAAGTTCATAAAGGTGTGTGAAGTCTACCAATTCGCACATGGCCAGCGCGGTGGACGACGGCCTGATACTCTCTCAATCTGTGACAAGACTCATGCCCAGCAGTGAGACAATAATGGGTTGACGGTTATATACCTAATTGACTTTTTGTAAATATTTTTTTCAGACTGGCAATCACGATACCAGTCGAGTCGCTAGTCGTTTTCCATTTGGACTAGTTGATGCATTTAACATGCTTGTTCTACTTCTACCTGGTATTGGAATCACTTATATGGTAAGTGATATATCAAATTTATAATGTGACACGTGGAATCTTCAGCATGCAGATTATTATATTATTTGTTAAATTCTCTAAGACAGAATCTTTAAATTTAACATTATACTCGATAGTCTGTTTAATTTGTAAATGTTATTCGTACTTTTTTTTATAATATACAATTATTTGAAGCAGTTTTCTTATTAATATAACGAATTTAATCAATTTTGGTACGTTCTACCTGAGACCCTAAATTTTCATTATGAGAAAACGTATATGCTTGAGAGGATTAAACTTTCGGGGCCTTTAATTTTCATCTTGAGGAAACCTACGAGCTTGAGAGTTCTCTATAACGTTAAAGGTATGAAAAATCCATACTTGGCATACTTGATTATGATTGTGTCCCTTTTAATTTTGGAAGGGAACCTCTTCAGGTTGTAAGTAAGTTAAAATCTAATGATGATAATCTTTTAAAGGGTGAAGAAATTGGCATGGTAAATGGATTTGTACCTTGGGTGGAGACCAAAGATCCCCTAGCTTGTAACACTGATGATCCGGTGAACTTTGTGGATGTATCCCGGGATCCTGTAAGAACTCCTTTCCAATGGAGTTTTGGAAAAAACGCAGGTAATATTTAAATATCATATAGAAGATTTTCCTTTAATATCTGTAAAGATATTGTGTATTCTTTACGGATAGGTTTAAAATGTAACATTTCAAACGAGAAAAGATAAACTCTTACTTTTAAAAATTTTCGAAATAGAAGTCTAAAACTCTGAAAATAAAGGCCTCAATTTAAATAATAACTGTCTAGAAATCATTTAAGTTATTAAAGGAGTTATGTCGGGAAGTTCTTGATTCTAGACTCGTCGCTTTAATCTGTTAATTAATGTTAGAGTTGAGAGAGATGAGTACTTACATCGTGTGTACATAACTGAACAGAGAAAAAGAACAACGAAACACTAACTGTATAACACAAAAAAAAACAAATTTTATATTGCTAACGGAACCTATATTGAACGGTTTAATACAATTCCCGTAATCGGATAACCATAAAGTACACATTATCGCACCTCTGAGCCCCAAAGTGAATTTACATCCCTTTGCGAAGGAAACACGAGTTTGCGGACAGGTCGAGTTAGGGGATATGTTTATGGGGACATTATTCTCCTATCGGTTAAGTACTTCCCCTCACCGCGTTTGATCGTTAGGTAGCAGTTTCTGTAACTGTAACTGTTGACGAATGGGGGCAGTATACCGTACTGTATAAACCACCAAGCTTTCACAACATTACTGACTCGAAGAGAGTCAGTAAAACTGTAAAATTTACAAAAAGAAGAAAGAGGAGACCACAGGAAAATAGAAACTGATTAGGTCATCGGTATATAATAAATGTTAATAGTTATAATAAACTCAATAAAAATAAGACATGTAACTACAAAATATAATAAATAACTCGATAATGGCTTAACATTTTTCAACCTGCTTTTACACATTCAAATATACGATATACTTTTATTTTCGGTATACGCCCTTATGTCGTAAATACTGTATGATACTGTTTTCAACCAGTTCATGTCAAATGCCGGTAAGTATGAAGGGAAACATACACCCCGCTTATACACCACGAGTAAAACAAAAGCCACTTTGGTCGTTAGGTGGGAAATAATAGTGATCCCGCCAGTAGACGTGAACTATTGCCGGAGCGATTATATTTATTGCCGAGCCTACGTGCTTTATGAATATTGGACGACTACGCTCATTACGGATTCTGATGGCTTTTACCTAGCATTTTCACAGAAACAAATATGAGGCACGAATATAAGGTATACGAGTACGTAATAATAATTGTTTTCTTGATGGAATCATCCCTATTGCTACTAAAGATAAATCAAGTATTCGTCATTTTTAGGAATATTATTTTTTGAGACTAACATTTCACGTTTTTAACTCTACTTTAAATAATTATTTTACGTTTATCATTTAAAAAATATGTATATGAATGAAAAGTTAGCTAGCGAATAAGGGATATAAAACAAAGTATTTCATAGGTCAAGATAGCAGTATAAACACTTTAGGCTTTAGGTACAAGACGGAAATAGTTAGTTTTAATTTTATTTATATATTTTTAATTGAGATATAAACTATATTTTCCTTTAAAATATGTAAACTATCCTGTCCTGTAAATATGTAAACAATAGTATAGTTTTTATAGAAGCGATAAAACGTGTCCAATTATAAATACTAATGTAAAATAAATCCATTGTAAATTATATTTTATAGAGACAATAAATTGGTTTACCATTGTCTACCGTTTATTTAAGGGAATTAAATAAATATGGACTTCGATTTTATAGGTTTCTCAGGAGCAGCCAAGACCTGGCTACCTGTAGCTGATGGCTTCGAAAACATAAACGTAGCGGCTCAAAGATCAGCAGTCCGGTCACATTACCAAGTATACCGGACGTTAATGACCCTCCGTATACGTCCCGCCTTCCGACTTGGACGATACGAATCCTTGGCTCTCAATACTGATGTGTTTGCTTTTAAAAGGTTCGTTTAATTTAATAATTGCATATGTTTTGAGATCCCCTTGCCAGGCATAGATTTTTTCCCCGCTGTTACCAAAAGTTTGAAGCACATTACACCAACTACTCTTAATCAGTTGGTTGTGTATCAATTAACTATTCCTATTTTCCATTTCCATCCTAGGGGAAGGTAAAGCATAATCCATCATAGTACTTCAGTAAAAAGTGCATCGCTATTTTAGACCATTTACTGGGTCTTCACGAGGTTCAACGACTGCTGCCCAATCACAACATTCTGTACTGACCGCTGGACCTAACTACTGAACTTAGTATAACTAAGGGTAAAATATTACTCCAGAGATAAAATAAGCAGATCAGTATTATTATTGACTATTGTTTATTCACCCGTTAAGAAATAAAAGTCTTGTTTAATATTTGATCACAACAAATGACGATACAGCTATTCGCTTTCGTGCACGCCACGCGAGGAAATCATGTTACCTCTCACGGGAATCAATAGTAACCTTTGATCCTGTTGATTTTAAAAGGCAGTGCGGGGCAAAAGAATTATCACTTGCTATTCTCATACTTACGCTGTTCAACGCTGTTCGTAATATACGCGTGCATTTTAATGATGCTTTCTAAACTTTTTTATATTTAATAATGATTCTAAAGATTTATTAGCACCAAATTCACGTGCTTACTAGTGAACTTGGTACGATATTGATTTTCAATTTTTTTTTAGGGAAAAATGTATGCTTACTGATTATTTTATTACTTTCTTAAATGTCCAAATTAACCTTTTAAGAGATGAATTTTCAGAAAGTTTCTTCTTACTTAGAACTAATTTTCTTTATATTTTTTACACTTAGTGTAGTCAGTAGTGTAGTTTTATTAAAAAGATCTATACAGATTTAAAAGAGGAATCTATTGGAAAATAACTAATCAACCATGTATTTAAAACACATCCGTTAATTTTAGGTGGTACAACGATGACACGTATGTAATAGTCATGAATGTTGGGAATACAGACCAAATTGTTAATCTGACTGCATTCGACTTAATATTTGGTCAGTTGGAAGTTGAAGTTAGCAGCGTTCTTTCGTCAAGAACTTACAGGTAAATAATATTTTTGAAACAAAATTTCATAAGTTATATAATTTTTTTCAAGATCAGATTTTCTCACCTCTTATTCTTCTGTCTATTCCTAATACTTGAGCGATAATAAATTATCAGTAGTGCTTGAAGAAGTAAAAAAGGCGTTAGAATAGTTTTAAACGGTGCATTCATATTTCTACGGTATTCTATATCGTGGATATAGTAAACACTTATGAATGCATTTAACTTGACCTAAAATGGAAATCTATATCTATAGTCTACAAAAATTCGCATGTCAATCGTCGAGAGCTCATGATGCTGAATACTTCGTATTTGCGATTTACTTATGGGAATCCATTTATATTAGACGACCTTGACGCGCACTGGGTTCTGGGTTCGATTCTCGACCAGATAGATATCTAAACGATGAATTTAGATTTCTGTTCTGGGTCTGGCTGTTTGTGTATTCGTCTTTGTGTGTCCATGGTACCCGCGACAAAGGAGAAAATCCTAATGCGGGTCTATGAATGTAAAAAGCGTATGTGTGTTTTTTATTTATTTTTTTATTAGCTTTTATTATAAGTCCACAGGTATCGCTTATTATCAAGTATTCATGCGGTCTATAGAAGACCATTATTTATATTTGGTATCATTGCTAATTCTGATAACACAGTAAAACTATTTTTACAGTGACAACGTGCAAGCTAATTCTTTAGAGTTGACTCCTGAAGAAGCATTAGTTTTGAGGATGCAAGTGTAATCGAAAAAATATAGTAAATTTATAAAAAACGTTAATGAGTTATAAGTATATTATATATTATATCATTAAACAACGATTGTTTCTTTTATATCTTTCTTCTTTCATTTCTTTTATTTTTTTGGTGAGTATATTTTATGTAGTACCATAATTATCGCGTTGTCACGCGCGAATGTCGTTTTTCAGGTATGTTAAGATACATAATTCACGTAAGTGTTCGAATACATCTCCGAAAATGCTCAAATAATTTAAAAAATGAGCATGTACGTTTATTCTCAACTTCACAGGTGGGATACTTTTGGATCGACTGGAGCGATATTAAGACCCCATTGTTTATTGTATTTCTAATACAAAGCGTTTCAAGTAGTACTTTACTCTCCACGTATCAAGGTCAAGGAATTTTCTCGACTTAGGACAAGGAATTTTCTCGAATTGCTTTTATAGTTGATTTTGGTTCGACAAAATCTTTTGGGCACACTAGAATAATATAAAGTTACATTTTCTGTTGACATGTCGCACACACTAACGAACTTTAGAATTATTTGTCCAATTAACATAATTAATTTTATCTTCGTAGAAATAAATGCGTTACCAGGCCAGATAGTGAGCTACTGTCGCTCGTACGAGTATGTTAGGTACTCCTTTAGATTAGTTACGGCCTTTTAATTTTCACTGTTACGTAACAACATTTATGATACCTACTTACATGAGGCAATTTCAATGCGTGATAATACTTTCTTGAACTTTTATCTGACAATCTTGAAACTGTCATCTTTTACATTTTACGTGTAAGTGTTACGATAACATATCGATAATAGACATCACGATAATGTATAGTTATTTTGTAGCAATTTAGTAAACAAGTTAAAAGTTTTTATTTATTTATACTACTTTTTCACATTTGGAACATAAGAAAATATAATCATTAATATATTCAAAGGTTTCTTTGACGCTGTTTTGTCGTTTGGTTATAATTTGAAATAAATGAAATTTTATGTTATTTAAAGTTTAGAAAGGTTTAATCGTGTCTATTTTAGTAAAACTTTAAATTATTATAAGAATATATTTGTACAAATCACATATTTCTTCAATTTCAATACTTTAAGCTCTGCAAGGATGAATCAGTCTATCGGTAGGAAAAGTCGTATTATACTGTACAATGTATAGATATTTGCTAGATCCATTTAATTTTCTAAATATATTTTCACAACAGTTTTGCCTACCGTTACATAAAAGGTGGAATACGTTTTAACTTGAGGAGTTTTATCAGACCACTAAGAATGATTTATCTTACTAATAAAATACTTCAACTAAAGCGCAATGATGCAAGTTTCATTGAATACTATTAGAGAGTAAAGAGTTAGTACCTTAGTAATATCTTTTCTTTTCTTCACCTTCAACTGTATAATTGCTGCATAAATGAAAAATACATACCTAAACTTTGTACAATAATAACAATATAAACTGTTCTCAAATTATGTGTATTATAATATAAATAATGAAATATATTTAATTATGAACTATTCATATTAAAGTTCGATTAATATCAAATTTATATTTGTAGTAATTACGTGTTTAATTTAGATCCAATTTAGACAACTGTGACGGACAACAAATATTAATTAATAAATGTTTCTAGTAATAAATCGGATCTCCTAATACTTTGATCGAATTTACTCATATCTTGCTTAATTAAGGAGTCAATTAGTGTCAAATACAACGCACAGGTCTCATTTAAACACAATATACTCGTATATGGTACGAAATTACACGAAAAAAAACACATTCGTGTAACAGTTATTATGGCATCTCAAAATAGAGTAAGTATATTATTGTGTGCACGCGCAAAAAAATGCAAAATGACTCGCGCATTCATGTTATTTTTATTATATCTATGATAAAAATATATCTATAAGACAATAACTATTAAAAATATTATTGTAATGTAACGGCTCAAAGTAACCGTTTCCGTATAAAACGAAACGCCAATAGTTAATATGTCGCACTTCAACAAAAAATAGCACACGCACACTACGACTAATATCGCTTATCGCTCGTCGCTGTTACAACAAAATCAAAGGGATAAAGATCTACCTATCGTCCGGTATAAAATCAGAATCGTCTCTCATAACTAAACTGCAGTCTCCTTCACCATGAGGGTGGTAGCGTTGCTATCGGTGTTGGTCGTTCTTTGTGCCGGAACGGCGATACGACAGGATGAGAGGGAGCTAGAGTGGTGGGAGACCACCATCTTCTACCAGATCTACCCTCGGTCTTTTGCCGATAGTGATGGTGACGGTATTGGAGATCTCAAAGGTAAGAATATTATCGTACAATTATTTGCAGTGAAGAGCAAAATTATATATTTTTTTATATGTAAAAATGTTGTTCCTAGTTTCTTTTGTAATTTTTTCGACTGTACAATCTTTTAATTATGTAACAAGATAAGATTTGAATAACCCTTTGTAATCTTTTGTATGGGAGAAAGCTTTCTTTTTATTAAAATTAACTAACAGAGATATTTTTTTCTGAGTTGTTATAATCACTTTTGTTAATGGTTCTGCCTGATTAAGAACAAAAGTTGCAGTATATGTAAGTTATCTTTCTTAATCCGGTAGAAGTACTCACTTCTCCGTAACGTGTATTATTATGCTTTATATAAAATTAATTTATTTCTTATTACAAAAACCTTTTTTTAAATAAATAAATATTTCAGGTGTAACATCCAAGCTCGAATATATAAAAGAGATCGGAGTTGGAGCGATATGGCTGTCTCCCATATTCCAGTCTCCAATGTACGATTTTGGTTACGACATCTCTGATTTTTATGCTATCCATGATGAGTACGGAACTATGGAAGACTTCCAGGAATTGCTTGACACAGCTAGCGACCTCGGTGAGTGAAATGGTGTGAATAACGATCCTTGAATACTGTCCAGTTAATTATTGAGCGTTTGCGGAGTTTCGAAATTCTTTGTCTAGTTCGAGCTGGACTCGCTTTAATTGCAAATAATTTGTCGTCTGATTTTCTAGTGCTTTCCACATTTATAGCTTCGTACTAGGAAACTTTGTGGTGCGACTCCGGAAGCACACCACCACACCCTTTTTGTGTCTAATAACTGCAGTGTTATGTACTGCTGTATTCTGTTCTAAACGGTGTGGCAAGGGAGACATGCTTTCCGAGGCATTCTATCTTAGACCTCAGGGGTAGCAACTCATTTGTGCTAACCTTGTAGCTAACCTTAGGTGAGACTTTGAATTACCTAGGGTTGATTACAGATGTCCATGAGCGACAGTAGCCACTTACCATCAGGTGGGCTGCATGCTCGTTTGCTACTGCCATACTGTAAAAAAAAAGAAAAAGTAAATATAGCCAGAAAAAATCTATATCCCTGTTCCTATATTCCATTTTATTGCACCCAAAAATTCATGTCGCTGTATTATAATATTGCCTACAATAATAGCTCGAGCATGTCGTCCAATTAAGTCAACCAATTATAACCAATCACACAATTGAAACAATTTACAAAATTAATACAGACAACAACAAACTGCAAATGCAAACTGTTTCCACCAGCAAGATTGCTGTTAAAATTAAATTACAGTAACGAACCACCACAGTTGAGAATTCTCCTAATGAATTTTATGAAGTAAAAAAAAATAAAGCAGAAAAACGTTTACCTCTTAAAAAAATATTTACATAATGTATTATTAATAATCACGAGAACATTTAATTTAATAACAACATCATAATCTTTCGATATTTCGCAGGAATCAAAGTGGTATTAGACTTAGTACCGAATCACACATCAAATGAAAGTATGTGGTTTCAAGAAGCACTTAACGGGAACGAAAAGTATTTGGACTACTTCGTATGGGAAGATGGTGTCATTGACGAGCAAGGAAATATGCAGCCACCGAATAACTGGGTAATGAAATTCAGTTTATTAAAAAACTACACATGTATGTATACTATCTCCGTAAACAAATTACGTGTTCATTGACACGTTCATTTTTGCCACGGACGTGTAAGATGTGGAGTAAACTTCCTCCTGAAGTGTTCCCGGAGCGCTATGACATGGGGCTTTTCAAAAAAGGTGCAAAAAGAGCTCTCATTCAAATCTGGCGGTGCATTGGCGAATCCTCTGGTGTTGCAAATGTCCATAGGCGACGGTGACTACTTTCTATCAAGTAGCCCGTCTGCCTTATCGTTAAGCTTAAGTATAAAAAATATGGTGAATTCTGAAATCGCACCATCCATTTCTATGTTTCACATACTGTCCTATACATACACACCGTATGTGAAAAATAGGACAGTTTTGGGTCCAATGTGGTTTTTGTTTGAGATCTGCAAAATCTTGTCTCAGGACAAAGTGTGCTATCGAAAGTGTTCATTCTCTGACCTTTTCATAGGATGTACTCATATTTAGATAATGTATATGAGTCTAATCGTAACCTCCGGTACTTATTTTTAGCTGAGCCATTTCCGAGGTAGTGCGTGGGAATATAAAGAAGAAGTGGGAAAATATTATCTACATCAATTTGTTGTCGGACAACCTGATTTAAACTACCGTAATCCTGATGTTGTTGAAGAAATGAAGGTAAAGCTGTTTTTGGCAATACTTGTAGGACTAATTTAGCCTATGTATCTATTAATAGCAGCTAATTGGACTTTCAGAATTTTATATCCAATATTTGTACTATTATATCAACGTATACCGGATCTGATCTGGAATATACTAGGAATATGCATGAATATACTTTAACTGCTATATTTTATTCCTCTTATCATTTCTTATCCTATTGAAGGGAAATCAAGTTCATAATTTGTTATATTATTTCATTTTAATATAACTATCTCAATTTGATTGTATTACGTAAGTTTACGTAGGGGAGAAGTACCATGAATGGGACAATTTTATATACTAAAGAATGTTGAGCCACATTATTTGAGGAGAAAATGTTAAATTAATAATAAAGCATATTTCAGAACATTATCCGCTTTTGGTTGGATAAAGGCGTCGCCGGATTTAGAGTTGACGCGGTAAACTGTTTGTTTGAAGTTGACAAAGAGTTATTTGGCGGAAGATATCCGGATGAACCGCCGTCAGGAAGGACTGACGTTGATTCAGGATCGCACGATTCTTTAGACCACATTTATACAAAAGACCTAATTGATACCGTTTACATGGTATACGAATGGAGGGACGTTTTTGACGAATTTGCACAGAAAGATGGATTAGAGAGAGTAATGATGACGGAAGTTTATGCGACAATTCAAAATGTTGTAAAATACTTCGGCGATGAGGAGAAAAACGGAGCACAAATGCCCTTCAATTTCGATCTGATCACAGACGTGGATGCGTCGTCTTCCGCAGCGGATATTAAGCGTGCTGTCGATAAGTTTATGACTTACAAGCCAGTGGATAAGGATGCTAACTGGGTGGTAAGTTTATTTGCAAAAACATACTTTAACCCCTAAAATATGAAATTAAGTTTACTATTGTATTCAAGCGAAGGAAAGGAATTTGGAGCTGGTAAGAATCATTTTACTTTTGCCTACTATGCTTTTCACTATAGCAGCAGATTAGCGCTAATTAGCGCGATTGGTTCTTGCATCTATCAGCGATTTCAGGTTGGAATTGTAATCTATGTAAAATTACTTGTGATATTTATTATATATGGGTTGCAGTGCAACTTATCAGATGGCGTACACTTACTCTTGACGTAACGATGAAGAAGTGCTCAATAAATGTAATTTTTCAGGTCGGTAATCACGATAACAGCAGAATGGCAACACGATATGGGTCTTCTTTGGTAGATGGTATCAATATGATTGTACTGCTTCTGCCGGGTGTGGGTGTTACTTATATGGTAAATAACGCAATACATATTTATTTTACTATTATAAAAGTAAATTGGAAGTTTGTAAAATAATGTCGAAGCAAATAATTCTAGGAAAAAATAGTAAGTTCTCTTCATATTTAACAAGTTACGGTATTTATTAGCGTTTTACAACAAAAAATATAAAGATATGTTCAGTGACTCCATGGGGAAAACCTATGGGATATCATTTTATATTTTTTCTTAAAAACACTTTATAATTATTATGAAGAATTTTTTTATTTAAAGGGCGAAGAGTTAGGAATGCCAGACGGCTTCGTGAGCTGGGAGGATACGGTCGATCCATCTGGATGCAATACAAACGACCCGATTAATTACGTCAAGTCTTCCAGGGACCCTGAACGAACACCATTTCAGTGGAATGCTGAGAAAAATGCTGGTATGTCATTGTATCATTTGTTACATGTTAGATGCAACTGACGTTTTATACAAATACCTTTGTGAGATTTATTGTAGTTACTTGTTATTTTGGTTTAAAATTTGAGCTATTATTAAACAACACTTGGTTGGCTAAATGGTACATACAACATGTAACATTTAGCCAACCAAAAGTTGGAATACTGTTAATATTATGAAAAGTTCCAGTTATATATATTATTCATAATATTCTTTGAAAAATGTTATTATTATGTAACAGTTCCTTCTAGTTAGTTAGTCCTTGTACTTTATTAAGAAAAAAATAACGTGACTTATTTTTTCTAAGATTATGAATATTCTTAGAAAAAATAAGTCACGTTAAATTTTATTCTTCTACCTTTTACGGTTAAAGCGATTTAATAATTTAAGTTGGACTGACGGAAAAACGTAGGCTTTATAATAGGATTTTCTAATTTCCTGAACCTAAAAACAATAAGATAGGTACAATAGTAGGCATCAGAAAAAGGCCGTGAATATGTGAAGAAGTAATATAAAGGTAGCGGTGTTAAACATTCAAGGTACGTGACAGGAAAAGGTCGCCACCTGTGTAGATAGGGAGCGTCACGATTTCCACTTTGTTACTTCATCCTTCAGGGAATCATGGTTATTATACTCATAGCAGTTTAGAAAAAAAATAAACTTAAAAGAAAGTCATAAAACCGACGCGTTTTACGTTTACTGAAGAATTCGTACACCATTCCCCTGCGGCGTAATTATGATGCAGCACTAATGACTCTACTTTAGCAGGATATTTACACAGACCAAATAGAAGTTAATTCATCATTTCATTCAGTCCAGTCAGTTTGGAGTCCTCTGCTGGACATAGGCCTCTATGCAAATAGTCATCGCGTCTGGCACGCTTGATGGAAACCACAATATCATCACCATATTACGCAGGAAGATGTTGCTGCTCCTTGTCCTGAATTTTGTCCCTCAGTCGTGTTCTACGACACCCACGAAAAGATAGGGAGTGGTGTTATTCAAGACCAATATCACATGGCACAATAAATTTTTCATTTTGACGACCCATGTGGTGGAGCGGCCACTTACACATACTGGTCTTATGCGCAGTGGGTTCCGGGTTCGATTCCCGGCCAGATAAACATTTAAACGATGAATTTAGATTTTTGTTCTGGTCTGGGTGTTTGTGTATTCATCTTTGTGTGTCTATGGCACCCACGACTCAGGAGAAAATCCTAGTGCGGCGCTGTGAGTGTAGAGCGCGTGTGTGTGTGTATTATTAATTAATTGATCACATATTTACCGAAACAGGCAACTTAGTTAAATGTGAGTTCGGCGTCTGTCTATCCGGATATCGGCCCCGGAATTATTTAACACCAAAATTTTACAACGTCACCAGGTTTCTCCACCGCTGACAAAACCTGGTTACCAGTAGCCGAAGGTTACGAAACGCTAAACGTAGAAGCACAAAGAGCTGCAGAAAGATCCCATTTGAAAGTGTACCAGGCCTTGGCTGATCTTCGTCAGGAAAATGTATTCAGATACGGTCGATACGATTCCTTAGCGCTTAACCATGATGTCTTCGTTTTCAAACGGTAAGTTATGCGTTGTATGACAATAGAAATAGAATATAATTAGTCAATAGAATAGTCGAATTCAAAACTATTCAAGATGAATAGACCACCGTGTAGGATCACCATTGTATAAGAAAGGCAAAAAACAGGGCAAAATAAGAATTTACTTAAAAAAATTACATGAGATATGTAAAACAATAATCGCAGTCGTATATTTGATTCTCTCTCATCTTAAATGATAATGAAAAGTCCGATTGCACTATTCACTAAGAAAAGCTACAAGGTACTTATACAAAATACTTAAGCCATAATGTAGAGAAAAATACACAGGATATTAAGGTCAGCTCCATAAAAACAGATCATTAGCTCACAGTAGATTTTAACAGAAAGTATCTCGGAAACGATGGTCGAATGATGAGCGCGGTCCGTTTCTGTTTTCATTTCATTACTTATCGTAAAATATTTTTATAAGGAATATTGTCACCATAAAAACAGGATGAGATGGATTTTCCCAGAAGTAATTTACGGATTGTATTTTTATGGTTGATTTAAATTTGTCATGAATGACTGCTGATTTGCATTTGAAGTAGTATTAGTGTTAGTTTCATACCTATCGTCGCAACGCTGAATTAATTGAATTGACTAGTACGGCAGTAAAGTCGCGTCTGTGGTGACAGCACTATATTTTCCGTAAGCCAGTAAATTTAAAAGTCAAATTCGAGGAAGAGCTCACTTAAGGTATCCATGTGAATGATAGTTTTCATTCTTATCGATCTGCAGAACACAACATGGGGGGAACTCGCATTGACCATATAAAGTCAGATCCGTAAATAAGCATGTCGTGAAAATCCACCTGAACAATAAATATTATTTAGGAGTCTCACCGTAATTTAAGAATAATTAATATTTTATGAGTTTTTGTTATGCGTTTGTGACTTTAGCAAATAGATGTTTGAGACATATATTTTACTGAAATTAAATTTTCCTACAAAAATAAAGAAATTAACAGGGTATTTTATTCCTAAAATCGTACAATAATTCCTAAATACAATTTGACGACCCGCGTGGCGGAGCGGTCACCATACGGGTCTGACACGCAGTGGGTTCCGGGTTCGATTTCCAGACAGACATCTAAATGATGAATTTAGATTTCTGTTCTGGGTCTGGGTGTTTGTGTGTCCATGGCACCCGAGACAAAGAAGAAAATCCTACTGCGGGGCTATGCGTGTAGAAAGCGTGTGTGTGTTTTTTTTTTACATAATAAATAAAAACAAGCTACAGACTTCCATAAGATTAAAATAATATTTTGCATTTCAGGTGGTACAAAAATGAGATCTTCTTAGTAGTAGTAAACATGAGAGATACGGATTACGTAGTTGACCTCACTTACTTCGAGAATGTCAGTGGTCAAGTGAGTGTTGTATTGAGGAGCATCCAGTCTCCCAAAAATGAAGGGTAAGTTGAATTGAAGATTATATATACACAATGTAACGAAAATTGCGTTATCTACTTTTATAGCTAAGGAAAATCTTGGTATTTTTTTCTTTTAGATAATGTAAATATTTCAAAAACTTATTTGATTGTTATTAAGAGGGACATTATCACGAGGTAAGTATGAAGGTTACTTATGTTTTTTTTAGGGTATTTGAAATGAACCATATCTAGTTGTGTTAACACAGTGACTAGGATTTAAATGCCTCTTTATCTGATTCACAAATAGGATAGAAATTCTATTGTAAATTAATATTTATACATAGGAGTATCAAACGAGCATGCAGCCCACTACATACGAGTACTTATACGTATAACTGAGGTTGCCCACGAATGTTACAACCCCTATAGTATAAGCTGGAACGCCTTAAAACCAGAACATAACAGCGCTTAACACTGCAGTTATCAGGCAGAAATAAGTGTAGATAACTTCCAAAAATATCTACCATCTTTTAAATCTTCTAAAATATATTGTTGAATGTATAAACCCCTCCGACTAACTACGCGAAACTGAAAACCATCTCAAATTCTTGATAAAATATTTGGAAAACTCTCAATTTACTTGCAAATAAGAAGTTGATTTCTTCAGTTATGACTACTTAAATATTATCAAAATTGTATTATATTTACCAACTCCGCTCTTAAGCCCGTCTGAGATAAGAAAATCATTTATTAAATTGGTCCGTCCGAGTTAATATGAACCAAATGTGTATTCCAGTAGATTCAAAGTCACCTAACATCAAAATAACGTGTCTTTGAGATATTCTGAGCGTTGTTTAGAAGCTTATACACCATTTGTGTAGATAATGGGGCATTGGAAACAGTTGTTTTGCTAAGCAATCCTACTAGCAATACAAGCTTAATTAAGTATAATTATACGCTCCACGAATTTCAGCCTGTAATGAGGCTGCCTCGGTTCGTGGAGCAACGTTTAATTTTTTATTTACATTATAATTACATTTTCTTCAGGTTATATGGTTATTTCTATAGTTGTTATGCTTGCTGTATGCCGGGTTGCCACTGCTGGTATCTCTAGATAGAAGATAGATAGAATCTAGATCCTATCTGATAATAATAATATACTTTGTCGTACCCATTAAAGAAAGCAATACAATGAAAATTACACAATACAATACAATAAAATGAAATACAAAAGGCGGTCTTATCGCTAAATAGCGATTTCTTCCAGACAACTTTTGGGTTCGGAGTTAAAATGAGTAAGAACATCAAGAGTAGGTAGGGTAGGTAGGGGTAATAATTTAATTAGGTAATTAGTGCAAGAAAAAAATAAGGAATTAATTAAAGAAAGAAAAAAATTAGGAATTTAGCACAGCAACAATTGTAAGATGATAAGTTAGACATAGCAAAGAGCTTGAGGAGATGATTCAAAACAGAAATAGAGTTAAAGCGTTAGGTAATAGGATTTGACAAGATTTTTAAAGGAATAAAGAGATGGGACATTACAAATTGATACCAGTAGAGAGTTCCACAAATGAGTGGGCCAATAATGGAATTTTTGAAGAATGAAGTAATATGGTAAGGAGTGTAGAGAGAGGTTTTGAGTGGAGCGAAGAGATCTGTCATGGGACTGGTGAAGAAAGAGGAAAAGTTCCTTGAGGTACGGTGGAGTGGTAGGATTAAATAGTATACAATAAAGAAGAGATAGAATGTCTAAAGTTAATTACAATGGTACCTAATAGTTTGAACTTCATTTAATTCTCCAATAAAGTTCAAATATTGTACGAAATAAACATATCTCCAAAATTAAACTATAAAATACAACACAATCTTTCGGAGATGCTGTATTTGTGTTATTATAGTTGTCATTTATATTTTTAATTGCTAACAAATCCCAACTCGTTTAGTCCAATTTAGTGACTATATGAAATTACCAGTTAAAATTTTGACTATCGCCGTGTAATGTTGGTGTTGAAAGGCACCTCCCCTTCATTCCCATGGATATATAAATACTGAAAATGGGCTGAGGCATCTACTTGTGTAACATCAAACCCCACTCCGGCGTTAATACGTATATATATCTATAGTACGTATAGAAATACCAATACGTATGCCAGACGCAAAAAATCTCATTAGACAAGGCCTATGTCCAGCAATGGGTTCTACAGGCTCTAAAGTTGTTATAGATGTCCATGGTCTGCAGTAACCACTTTCCATCAGGTAGAATGCATGCATGACAACTTCAATCTTATAAATAAAAAAAAAACATATATATTTTAATGTCATTAACACATCTGTAGCATTTATAATCTATTTATTGTTGTACATCACAAGTTTTCCATGATTACATAATTAGCGTCAAATTAGACAAAGTTTTAATGGCATCATTCATATCATCCGAGCTATAAGTGGGAACATAATTTCCAATTAAAAGTTCTCCTTCCAAAACAATTATTGTTGGAAACTCTAATTTCTTTCAGTGTAATAAGAGTTTTTTCCCGCGAGCGCGTATATTTACAGTTTTTAATATTTATCTCTAAACAGTAATATTTATGGAGTATAAAATATTATAAAATCATGTCTAGAGCATTTTACTAATATCCAAGATTTTACAGCAAGCACACACGGACAATTTTTTAATGTATTTTAATGATGCGAAAAATCTTGTTACTTGCTAGATATTTTGATATTACAGACAAATTTATATTAGATTTAAATAGTTAGAATCAAGGGGGCTTACAAATCAGGTGACGTTAAGTAAAAACTTCCATGAGCGTGTGTCAGCCTTTAATAGTACACGAGTCCCCACGACGACCCGCGTTGCGTTGCCGTGGAGCGGTCACTATATCGCACTGACGCGCAGTGGGTTCCGGGTTCGATTCCCGGCCAGACAGACATCACAGTGATGAATTAATATTTCTGTTCTGGGTTTGGTTGTTTGTGTATTCGTCTTTGTCTGTCCATGGTACCCGCGGAGAAAATCCTAGTGCGAGGCTATGAGTGTAGAAAGTGTCTTTTTTAGTCCTACCTGTGGTCGTTCACAAAAGCGGTGTTACTCTTACCTAAATTAAAACATCTCAAGTATTTGTGTTGTACGCAAGGAAGCTAATGAACTGAATGACAGGGTCTATAACACGTTTAGCTACTTTAATACCTGTATTAAAGTAGTTAAGCGATATGAAAGAAGATATGTATAACAGCTTAACTTGATCGAATGTTTTGAAATGGCCTAAAGGCCTACCAGTGACATGTAAGGACGAGATGTAATCCTAAGATAACAGTAAGGATCAAACACTGATCGTTTACTTCAGAACAAATAACAACGCGTTGGACATTGCCTATAACGGTTGCCCACCTTACCTCTTTTTAAAATAATTATATAATAGCAAAAAAAACATGCAGTTCACTTAATTTACCTCATTGCCATCATAGAAATGATTATGAGCTTACTTGAGGCTGGGTTCAGATACGTTGCTACTTCTTAGGAAAAGTGTGTATATCTGTATCAAATACTTCAGAACACAGCAGCCAAAAACCACTATTATGTTGAATTTATGTTGTTTTATGGACAGAAATGGTTATGGTACCCAGAGTTACCATGTCGGTAGATACCAGGTAGATTTCAGAACATCGAACTACTAAATATTCTATTAATCTCCGACTACGCTAGACATTTATGAATATAGCAAAAAAATGTGATATACAAGAACAGTATGGCCGTGTTTATTTTATTTACATTATTATTTATTTTTATTGCAGAGACACATTCGATGCGGCTTCTCTACCAGTGCGTGGTTATGAAAGTATGGTGCTCAAAGTAAATTAAATTTAATGAATATATATTAACAATAAAAGTTTTTCTTCTCATCTACAATCTTTTATTTTCTTCACGAATACGAGAGTGAATGGAAATAAATAACTAGTATTTAAGAATATGACAGATCTGTTTGTAAAGTATACATTTCACACATTTTAAAAATATTGTATCATTTTAGTCATACTATGGAAATTATGCAAAGAAGAATAAAACTTGATATAACACAATTACTTGTGGCGATATAATTTATAAAAAAAAGTTGACACGGCTTAAATTCTTATTAAACCATTTAGCTTCCTAATCATTCGGTTATGTTTGTCAAGGCAATGGGTTTCCTTTGTGGTATCTAGATTAAAAATCTGTGTGCCAAATTCCAGCAAAATCTGAGAAGTACCTTTTGCAAGAAAGAGTAACAAACACGCACACATACATACATTTTCGTCGCAAACTTTTCATTTAAAATTTTAGTAAGATATATCATAGAAAATGGAAAGTTATTTAGATGATAGATTTTGCAGAGTATGTTTTTTTATTACACTATTTTATATATTTTTTCCTTATACAATAAATTGTGTTATTTCCTCAATAATTATTATTCAAGATGCAAAAGTACATATGAACTATAATTTTAAAATGCTATTTGTTAAATTTATTTTCCTTTTAACCAATCAAAGTTTTACATTAAACACAGTTTTACCTTAGGTTATCCAGACTAAGTTGGACCATCTCGGATATTTCCCTTATCCCTACAGACCAGAACACAGCAATGCATAACACTGATATTATAAGGCAGAAATACATATGTGAGGCGTTAGTGCTTACAGAGTCAAACTACAAACAGGTCTACCATCTTTACAGTATAATAATAATGCTTTCAACATACATAGCCGCGTTCTAAGATTTTGTCTCTGCCGTGGTAGCCCTGAACACAAAAACATAAAACCACCAAACCTAGAATAGAAATATAAATTCGTTTCATTCATATATCTGTTTAGCATTGCGTGTATTAGTATGGTGAACGCTTCTCATGCGGTATACTTTTAGATCCAATAATTGAAGAGATTAGAGATCTAATCTTTGACAAGGTGTATCAAATTTGTAGTTAATGAACTAATATCTTGCAATAAAGAATCTTCGTACAATAATTGTACTGATTGTTATATAAGTATTATAAATCAGAGTAAAATGAGAAATATTCGCTTATCAATTAATTATATTGTAATTAACTATCAATATCTAATATATTGGTATTATAATGTTCAACTTGTACACTAATGAATTGTTATTAGAATATTATCAAGATCGTTCGATAGCTCTTAAGTTTCTAATCCTTATGTTGAAGTATTATGTGAATGTATACATTGTTGAAAATTACGGACTAATTGGGTCGGATTAAAAATATTAAAACAAAAACTCCGACTGTAAAATGATTTTGTTCATAAAGGATACATAATTATAATGTAACGCTTAATTTCAGGTTTCGTCAAAATAGTCTATTTACCAGCTTTACACATATTGCTGTGATAATAAAAAAGTCGTCTTTTCCTCCGTTTTTCCGTAATTAGCAGGCGCCATTTTTAAAAAAAGATATAGCTTATGTCACTCTCAAAACTCAGATGATTGTAATGATATCTCATACGTCACAAACCGTTAAACCATTTGGACTGTAGCGCGTGCGAAAAAATAGATATATATACATATATACGCTCGAAAAACATTAACCTCCTCAGACGCAGACGGGAAAAATGTTAAAACAAACACGACTGCTTAAAAACGATTGTTTGCATGTAGTATTGTTTTTAAGCTCTGCATTAGTTTTCATCCAAAATAGTAAAGTATTATAATATGCATACTTTTAGAATGCTGCATTTAATAGCTTTCATTTTATACACATATAGTAATGATGATGAAAAAGTCTCCCCTTGCCCCATATTTTCCTTATTTAAAGGCGACATTTTGCAAAATTGTATAGCCCGTGTCATTCTGCAAATTGAAACAATTTTAATGATATATCATATGTCATGATCCGTCACGCTGGTTAGGCTATAGAAATACCAGGTCTTTCGAAAAGCAACAGTTCTGTCTTTATTTTCCATCGAGATCCTAAGTGGTGACTGAGGCACTTAGTGGATGTCTAGAGGATAAATAGATGAAATGTCACGCACTAAATTCACCTCACTTCAGATACTATGCACTGTTACGTAACTAACTCGTTTTATAATACCTAATTACATCAGGCGATTTCCATTCCTGATACTGCTTACTCTTTTATCTAACAATCTTGAAAGTATCATCTCTCTGATACGATAACTTATCTATAGAGAGTTTTATTTGTTGCAGTTACTGTAAACAACTCAAATGTTTGGATCTAATTAAATGAAATCTATTATTTCTTTACCACACATAATAAATACAAATATTATGTATTTAAAAATGATATAAATTTAGTGCCTAAAAGTAATTCCTTGCAGGCTTATAAATTTTATTAAATTATAACAAGGCAACGTTTATTGAATAACCCTTTGAGATGTTTCGTGTAGCAAAAGGTTTTTTCGTATAAAAAATAATTCTAAGAAAGATAATATTGTCTAAGACGCAATCATTTTTATTAATATTTACTATGTTATATTTCAGTTAGAACTTTTCGATGAGATTTCTTAATTTTGAATCTTTGTAAACGTATTTTTATGCAAAGTTGTAATGCGAATTCTGGCATTTAGAATACTAGAAGTAAAATTTTATATTTTTTGCTAAAACCAATTTGCATTTTCTTTAAATTTATAAAAATGTCTAAGGGACAACCACAAAGCTAGAATAATAGCAAGCAGAGCAGAGCTGGGGCAATATGTTTACCTCTGATGTTCTAATCTCCATTGTATGATTTCGGACACAACATCGCTGATTTCTAAAAGGTCCGTGATGAGTACGGAACAGAAAATCTTGAGGACTTGATTGAGGATTTGTGGACAGCTTACCCAATAATCTTGGTAAGTTCTATTACGTGGACAATGTAACCCATAAGTATTTCGTATTAATAAGTTAAAGGTGGTAGAACTCTTTGTGGTTTGACTCCGCCACACCTATTTCTGTCTAATAATAGCAGTGTTATGCGCTGTTGTGTTCTCGTCTGCAGGGTGTGGAAAAAAAAAATTGGCTTCAAGGTCTGCCAACAAGATTTATTGGAGTTTACTCAAAACTCAAAACGATTTAATGGTACACTCTTTTGAAGTTTTGTTATTAGCAGAAACAACATACAAAACTTCAAACGAGTAACACATTTTACACTGTCCTTTCAAGATCAACTTAGCAATTAAAATTAAATAGAGACAAACAACAAAAAGATAGAAGAACATAAATTTTGATGAAGTGAAAGCAAATAATGAACGAGGAAAACCGTTGGCAGTCCTCACAAATACTTCAAAAATGTTTATACTTCGTGAAAAGGAAAATATAATTTTGACATAAAGGACAGATTATAAAGCAGCTGGAGTAAAAAGAGCTCAGTGGACAATTAATTTACAGGCACGAGGATTTACATCGTTTAACGCAATTATCCCTTGCGAGAATTTACCTGCAAAGAAAAATCTCAGGTGGCCCTTTTGTAGAAATAAGTTATATTTTCGAATTTCATACTCAGCTGCTTTTCGTATATTACAAAGGTCGCCCTAAATATTTTTTCATATATTCTTCATATTTCATAAATTATTTACATTTCTTAAGATCTCAATTTCAAACGAAAGAACTTTAATGTAATATTTATGTTCTATTTGGTTGCTTTAAGTTTTAAACATAACATATGTACATACTCTTAATATTTAAGTCCGAAAATTTAGGAATCCACATTGAAGAAAAAAAAACTTTTATTTTATAAAATAAATCTTGTAAATTTTTATCTCAGTGTTTTGCAGGCATAAATTCCAGTGGTATAAAACCAAGTACCTAATTCCACATTCAACAAAAGTGTGTGATTCCAAGAACCACTTAAGGGTAACAAAAAGTACTTGGGACTATTTCATATGAGAAGATGGCGTAGCTGACGGGCAAGTGAATATGCAACCTCGTCTAATAACTGGATAATTTAATAAAATTTACGTAAATGTCATTATAAATATAACACTGGTTAGACCTTTGACCTCCGTGTATAATGGAATGAGTAATACTTCTGTATCTATTTTTAGCTGAGCAATTTCCGAGGCAACGCGTGGGTTTATAGGGAAGAAGTGAAAAGTGTTATTTGCATAAATTTGATGTTGAGCACCATGATTTAAACTATCATAATTCTGATATATTTAGTAGAAGAATTTAAATTCATGTTTTACAGTTTATTTAGAAGTAAAAAATTGTATAAATGGAATTATAGTATAATAAAAATCTATCTTTAAATTTATAGCATTAGTCTGTTCTTAAGTCGAATTGATTCTATTTGGATATAATATTAAGCTACAATACTTTAAACAATTCATATGTATGATACATTTTTATATATTTTTCGTGAGTAAAGTAAACTTTGGCATAGGTTGGATAAATGCGTTGTTGGATTTGAACGTTGGAGTTGGATTGACGCGGCAAACTGTTTGTATGAAGTTGATAAAGAGTTGTTTGGCGGAAGATAACCGGATGAACCGCCGTCATGAAGGTCTGACGTTGATCCAGGACCGCGCAACTCTTTAGATTACATTTGTATAAAAAGCTTAAAAAGACACGTACATGACACGACGTACACACGTACACGAATGGAGGAGCGTGTTCGGTGAATACGTAGAGAAAAATGGATTGGAAAGAGTAATGATAACGGAAGTTTACGCGACATTTCTAAACATTGTAAGATACTTTTGCGAAGGGGAGAGAAATGGTGCGCAAATACCCTTCGATTTTGATCTGAAAGTGATGTGGCTGTATCTTCCGCTGCGGGTATCAGGCGAGCTGTCTATAATGACTTACAAGTTCTTACAAGTGCAATGTTCATGACTTACAAGGCTGGATGATGATGCCAATCGGGTGGTTAAGTAATTTGCAAAAGCATACCTGAAACAAAGGAATAGTAGATTAATTTAATTTATTAAAGACTTCAATTAATTCTAATTCAAAAAATCAAATAAGTCGATAAAAATTAAACTTCACACTATTTTGAAGCATATGCAAAGTACAATATATTTATACGATGTCAGTATATAAGCGTTTGATATAAAGAAATGTAAAAATAAAAAAAATCAAGGAATTTATTATTGCAATAATTTAGTTCCAAAGTTTTTTGAACTTTTCAACTCATATTTTAAATTTTCTTTCAAGCGTGAACATCTTGGGATGGGAGATGGTTTCGTAAGTTGGGAGGATACGTTCGATCCATCTGGTTTCAATACAAACGACCCAATAAATTATGTCAAGGCTTCCAGAGATCCAGAAAGAGCGCTATTTCAATGGAATTCCGAGAAAAATCTTGGTACGTCATGATGTCATTTGTTACTATATATTTTGAGTGCAACTGACGTTAGACAAATTAACCGGAGTTTCGAAGGAAAACTTGTCGTTTTACTGCTAAATTTGAATTATTATACTACTGAGTGTCCCGTTTATACATACGTACTAGTAGTATCTGCGACTTTGTTTGTGATGACTTTAGAATTTTTTAGATCCATTGTTAGACATATGGCTCCACGAATAAGGTTTTAAGAATAGTCATCGCGGCTTATATGACTGTTGTTGATCGCAGTGGGTCTCAATGCTAATCATAAACGCTAGCGCCCATAGAAAGTTTCAACCCCAATTTTATACAGAAACGAAATTTAGTGAAAAAGAATAAATTTTATATCACCGATAGTTTCTTTTTTTATTAGACTGAAGTAGCAAACTAGTATGCAATTCACCTGATGGTAAATGGTAACTACGCAACGCAAGAACTGCGTCACGGTCGAACTACACTGGTTCTAACACCTGGTAAATTTAGTGGTTATTCCAACTTTCATATTGTTATTTTTGTATTTAAATCTGCATCAAGAGTTAAAGTAGTAATATGCACCAGAATAGACCAATAGAGACAACAGTGTGTGACAACAATGAGACGCACATGGGCTCGTCATAATTGGGACGACACGAAACCGGCACGGCATTGACGCCGACACAAAAGAGATATCCGGATGAATTTGTGTATATGTTAATTTGATATATTAACATTCATTGAATTCCACAGACTTATCCTTGGACTCGGTGATCGATTAATAATAACAATAATCAACACTTCTCATTAAATAAACTTCTTTATTACATACTAGCTGACCCGGCAAACTAATTAAATGACGATTGATCAGTTTTCGACCGGAAAGGAAAAATGATTAA
>DWLI01000256.1:0-24720 GCA_018249915.1 Cecropterus dorantes dorantes
CAGTAGTTTGTTTAGTTGAACGGGCTAATCTCAGGACCTACTGGTTCGAATTCTAAAAATATTTTTCTATTGACTAATCAATTTATTGAGGAAGGCTATAGGCTATAGGTTTGTTTTTTTTTATTTAGTAGCAGATGAAACCGCGAACAACACCTAGTTCAAGATATAGCAAAGTATCTATCTATCCTCAGAGGCCTAGAGCAATGAAGCTTGTCTTATTTTTAATTAATATACATTTATTCTCTAGATAGAACGGCAAGATGTGAGATATATAATAATACCACACATGATTACTTAATCATACTTACATTATCTATGTCTATTGGCCATAAATATAAAATATGAATTACGTAATGAATAATTTAAATGTTATTTAACAACCTTATTTATTCATGGTATATTTTAAACGTCTCAAAAATACAATGGCACGGAAACCACAATATTAGATGGGTACAGAGCGGCAGGCTGCTGGATTTTCCACACTGATAAATGAAAGTGAAATCACGCGTCTCGTTTCCGCAACACGACGGCCGACGTGCCCCCGAACCCGACACGTAATATCATGTTGGGTCTAATGCCGTATACTAAGATTAATATGCACCACTTTCTTAAAAAATGTACAATACGACGATTTGTGTTTCTGCCTAATAATAGTAGTGTTTGTTGCTGTGTTGGATGTGCCATATCGTGACGTGCTGCAAAATACATCTGCGATACACTTTGCATACATAGTCGGTATTCCATCTAGTAGTTCAACAGTGCCGTTTAGTAAGGCTAGGTTATTAATTGAATGGCAAATAAAATTAGATGGGACTTCTAACAACAAGCAAGTACGGTGCGGCAACGCTTTGCAAGCGAGTCTAATTCGATTAATTCAGTAGTTAAAATATTAATAAACATGCTGAAATAATAGTATGTAGTCAAAGTTGTATTTTATTACTCTATTAAATAGCTAATACAGATTTTATACGTCACAACAGTTAAATTTTTAATTTTTAGGAAAATTACTTCATACTTATATGGCTTGACTCTTACCTACTACCACTTAACAGAAAAGGTAATCGAACTTGATACTATTTTAATTTTCAACCCATATTCTAATATTTATTTGTAACAAGAATATTTCTGTAAAGAATATTTATCGATGTTTACAAAACATTGTTTGTCATAACTAATATCATATTGACAACAGTCAATGCCAACAACTGTTAATGTCATGTAGACACTCGTCACGGAGTGTCAAATATCGATCCAAGTTATTTGCCTTACTTTTTGATTATCAGTAAACTAGCTTGATTGGCCCGGAAATTAGAACGTTCAGGAGTCAATTTTCGTACGCATTTTTAGGCCTTGCGTTTACTGTCGGCAGTCGGCACGATAAAAGGTTTTATATCCTATGAATTGAATTAGATATACCTTAATTGTGTAAGGTCACTTCTATTTTTTACAGCACAGCTAGTGCTGCGTGGTTTCACCCGTTTATACATAAGAAAAAAAACAAACAAATATAACCTGATGTTACAATACTCGTATACCCTTCCTCGATAAATTTACCATTGAACACAATAATATTTTTTCAATTCGAACCAATAGTTCCTGAGATTAGCCCGTTTAACCAAACAAACTCTACTGCATTATAATATTAGTGTAAGAGTATACATAGTGTAGATTGCGATGTCAAAATTAAAAATAAATTATTTTGGAAAACTTACTCGGAAATTTACGCTGGACATGGCCAGCGTAAATTTCAGCCATGTATTTTCAGTTTACCATATTTTTTGAGGAAATGCTGGAGAAAAGAAACTACCTAGCGTGTTGCTCTTTTTTGTGCCAGTCTTAATTCAATAACTTTATAATTATATAGATATTAAATAAAGATCAATATCGTTATAGAATTGAACCTAATGGATAAATGTTGGAACTAATTTAAATAGTTAAGTAAAGATTTTTCATTGTGATACACCTTAAAACAGTATAAAAATAGATTCGTAGTGGTATAGTCGCTGTTTTGCCGACGACCATCACTTAAATTCGATTATAGAAATATTTCCACTCTATCTGTAAGTGGAAATATCTCTAATAGAATTTTCATTTATAATGACTATTACAGTGTAGGTACATCCTCGTTTAAAACAATGCAACATGGCATGCGGGCGCAGCCGCAAAATGAAAGCCCAGCATGAGTTGTTATTTTTCTCCGTGAAGCCCTTAGTATTTCTCTAAAATTAAAGTAGTCTTAATAAGGTAAGCTGGCAGTGAGATTAATCAAAATGGATCGTTGTTGCAAGATCTGAAAAGATGACCATATCCTATTTTTTAATGTATACTTTCTGTTAGCTACAATATTCATCACTATACATATGGTATATTACAAACAGATACAATTTTATTTGTATTGATGCAACAACATTTATATTTTATCTAAGTGACAAGAACCACTTAAACTGTTAATTCTCCTTTACTACTGTGAAGTGAACTGTATTTGCTATTGTTTTTATGTAACTACGATGTTTTATAAAAGGCTACTTGCGACTTCAGACTATATCATAATGACCACTAATTCGTATTGTGTGTTACATAGTCTGCTCTCTCCATAATTACCTTCTTATTTATGATACAACAACTCTAGTCTACCTAGGATTGTATGGGACTATAGGAAATAAAAGAAACAGCTTTATGCATTCAAAGTTTATTAATAAAATATTAAAATTAATCAACATATCAGAAATTGGATTAGAAAAATCACATTGATTTTCGACAAAAATACTATTTTACATAATATTATGTTAATAGCGTTTTAGGTAAATATAGAAAGTGAAATTTATAACCATTTTCCGCAGTTACCACAGGTAATATATTTTTATAAACTTACCTTCTCCTTACAGGAGTTTTGCAGTAGGACAGCCCACAATCGCCATGTTGTTTTCATGGAAATAAAATAATAATATTAAAAATAAAAACATTGAATAAATAAAAATATTATCAGCCAGACATTACTTGTGCCTTCAGTCGAGGTTCAGTTAGTAAAACATCCCAAAAATAAAGTTTACTTATAATTTTTTTTATACTTAATTAATATCAGAAGATTGAATTGTCTTATCTAAAAATTGGTCATTATTCCTTTGTAGTAAACGGATATGAAAACATTGCATTGCATTCTATTGGGTCTGAATAGACGTTGACATGGCCATAAAAAAATAGTTCTCGATAACAGGGCCATCTATCGTGCCAAGAGTATCATTCAACTTGGAAAACGTACAATCTCGATTTTCTTAGTCGGCCAAGGTATATGAAATTATCATGTACAAGTAAATAAATATATAATTATTATGATAAATAAGAATATTCCAAAGAACTACAGAAAATTCGTACGAGTCGAGTTTACATCTCCGCCAGGAGTCACTACTAGCGCTAGATACATAACGACGTAATGTTGCCGTCACATGTTGCTCACACATCACATTTAATACGACTAAACGATACCAAGTTCTTATTTTGTTTATTTAAATATTCGTAATTACTGAGACGCTCACTAACTAAATAATCTCATTACACTTACTACACGAGAGGTTGAGTTATTCCTATATGATTCTTCCAGTGTGAATGATCGATATTGCAGGAAAGTATAGCAATGCAAAGGACTTGGAACATAGATCATACATGTTCTAACATGCCATACATCAAATGTGAATGGAATGTAATATACCGTTGTTTTTTTCATGCTATAAAACCATATTCTTTATACGTAAGTCTATCTGTATTCAGATAGATCGAGTACAACTTAACAGAAAAATACATTTATATATATAAAAAAAATTGCAAGGAAAGTGGTATTTATAACAAATTTATTTAGTATATGTTAAGTAGTTGTAAAACAACTGCCAATATTTGTATATACGAATAACGTGCTTACACGATATCAGACTTGTTTTTGATGATTTGCTGTAATCCAAACTGGAAATGTGCAAAGACCAAACTGGAAATCATACCAAAGTGAAAAGGCCGAAATACACATTACTGTTTCAAATTCAAGAGCATGACATTTTTTTTCACATGGCAACTTTCACTAGGAGCGGAAACCTGCGCCAGCTATGTGCGCCACATTATTTTCTTATAGATAGCTACGGTTATTCATTTTCTATTGTGCGATTTGCAGAACCTCCACTAACACAAATAAAACTAAATACGGTCATGTACGCCAAATACCTATAAATCTTAAATAGATAAATCAATCCATCAGATGTTTATCATTTACTGTTGTCTTTCTCCATCTTAACCGTGTACATTTTTAACCACGAAATGTTTTAAAGGAACATGAATTGTAGCGATTATTAATTCGTCGTAGTCATGTACCATAGTATGATTTCAAAGTGGTAGATAATAGCAATAGCTTGTTGTCTGAAGGATATGTTACCCGAGCGGGAAATAAAATACCATTGCCATATTCAATAATGTCCACTATAAACTATAAGCTCGAATTTGCTAAAAAAAAAGTTTTTTAAAATTCTATAATTCGAAATGTTTATATGCAAGTAATTAGATGTTCCGGATATCCGTATCCGCATCAGCGGATATTAGAGGCATGAGAAAGATCCGTATTAGTTACTTTTTAAGCGGATATTAATTAAACTGATCATTTATACCTTATATTAAATTCATATGTATGAAATCATATATACCTATTTATACAAAATTCTAAATGAATAGATAGCAAGTAATAGTTTTAAATTCCATGTTGTTTATAATTATGCCATATTTAGCTCATTTATATTGCAAAAATTAACATGTTAGTACATATAATCATTGCATTATATTATACTTTGTACAGTGTACTTTGCAACGATAGGGAAAAACGTAAACAATCATTATTTTGAGGAATAAACTCGTACTAAGGGCACAGGCAGAAAACCATGTCAATAAAACATCTGTCGCTTCAAGTAAATTTGTAAGAAAGTTGACATCCGTATCCGCGGATCTAGACACAAATGTATTCGTATTCATTCATCTATTATTTTAACGATCCGGCACATCTATAGTAAGTATGTTCTCATTAGGTTCAATCCATAGAAACTCAAATTAAGGAAAAGTATAACAAACCATTACCCACATAAAAGCGAAGAAGCTGTTCTCTAGGCTACAAGGAAAGTTTGTGGAAAGAAATATTTTTTTTTTTGTTTTTAAAAAGAAATATAGTCAATGAAAATTGAAAGGATACATAAAATATTCACGCAGTTAAGACTATAATGGAGTTAGATGGGTCAGTCTGTAGTTTATAATCATAAAAGCAGAGGTTCTTGAATATTTGCAACTTTAAGAAACTTAATCGCATGTGATATGGGTTCTATGTGCCTAACATTGAGCCATATGTTCAAACGAAGCAATTCATGCACTGCTAAACCAATAAAATCAATAATGATAACAACAGTTGACTTGAGTGTTGTCCTATTTTACGCCGACATATAACCCTAACGATAACAGCAAAATGAAGCACAAATAAAGTAAAGACTAAAAATATTGAGGTTCAGTCTACTTTGCAAACAAAATTAAAAAAAAAAGAAATAGTTTTATGATTCATACAGAAAGTACCTCGGTGTAGCTTTCTAATCAAATATGTTGGATGATCTAGAAATATATTAAAAACAATTTAGATACTTACAGTATAGTGCATGATAATATAGATCCTGGATAAAATCTCATCAACTTTAAGATAAGTCATCTATCGACGCGTGTCGCAACCAAAATTCCTATCTTTATGTAGTTAACTTTATGCTCTTGGGTTTTAAGACGAGTTTTAAAGTACCACTTTATTTTCCTCAAAATTGGAGATTTTATGTGGTCTCACCATTCCTCAGAGATACTTTCCATGATGAGTACTTTCTAGATAAAGCTACGAAATGTGTGAACTCCAAATGTCACTAAATGATAATAACTAAACTAAACATGACATACTTTACCCAACCTTACGTATGATAACATGTATGGGCGTAGCTAACTTACTACTAGACAGGATAAAACATTTAATTAAAGGCAAAAATGTAAACTACAAATACCTGTGCAATAACTTTTGTGTTTTTAGTTTTATCCTGATTCATCTGAATTAATTCTTTTGATACTGTCTTTACGTAATGCCCGTATACCACTCTTCTCTTTAAAACTAAATTTGGGTAAGGTTCCAAAAAAAAAATGAAATAATACAAGTTCAGGATATGTAAGTGTTAATTTTTGGGAAAGTAATAAACAGTAACACTAATGACACTGCATTTTATTAACCTTTTATCTACCTTTAACCTAACAACATTTTTGAAGTTTTGCGTTTCATACAATTCAGTAGTTGTAGTTATAATGCATTCATTGCAGTGGTGATTAACAGCTAACATAGGAAATATATATACACAGATCTAAATAAACAAACCTACTGTTTTTTGTATTAAAATTTTATTATTACATATTGCATTATCCTACAAGTCCATTAATCTAAACCTATTATAACATCTATTTGAGAACTTAATACTGAGTAAAGTCAGAAAATTAAAATAACCATGATCACTTTATATTCTAATGTCAACTTAACTCTGATCTCAATTACCTAACTTCCATTGTGAGGGAATTCTTACAGTAGAATCCTAAATTGTACTTAATTATCCGTTCAAGTCCTATAATAAATCTTCAATTTCACAAACTATTATATCCTTAAAAATATGTCACGATAAGTACCTAAGTACTACAATAAATAGAAGATCAACTTACATATCAGTACAAGTAAAAATAATCTATTCATATTTCTCTAAAAGATTATAAAGAAAAAATAGTTCAAACTACATTCTATGGATTTTCTGACGGCTTCTCCTAGGTGGTCTCGCATGTAGACCAGAGGTGTGTATCTAGTGCTCCGGAGCGTACTGCCTACACTAGCACGGTATACTCTGCTCTACTAGTGTACTTAGCACGAAACCTAGAGATTGAAAAAACATTAAGTCATGTCATCAATTAGTTATTCTAACACTAAGGGCCACCTGCATAGCATTAATTGTTGGAACTATCACTGAACTGCTCAAAAGCTATCTTTTCCTAAACTAAATTAATGCTATGTAGTGCTAGTCTCAACCTAGAAAATATAGCGCAATGACTGAGAACAGCCTATTAATGTAATAATGCAAAATATTTTCCAAGACATTTTTCCACTGTTGTGATGTGAAATGGTCAGTAATGTTATTGGAAGGTGATATACTTACATGGTTTAAAATCTTCCACCTCTTCCTTGACCACCTCCATAGTTTCCACTTCCGTAGCCACCGCCACCACCGCCGCCACCACCCTGGTTCATGTTATAAGGTGTGGAGCGGTTGTTGCCATATTGCTGATTGCGGGTCGGTCCACCGCTGTAGCTTTGTTGCCCATAACTACCGAAATCTTGGTTTCCACCCCATCCCCCCCTCTGGTTTCCACCTCCATATCCACTACCTTGGTTACCCCAGCCTCCTCCTTGATTATTATCCCAAGGATTGGAGTTGTTCCATCCACCCTGATTGTTTCCATAGCCACCTGGAAAAGTTTTAATTAAAAATCTATAAGTATCTAGTGATTTTGCCATAAAGTAATACATTTCTTAATAAATTGGTTAATTTTATTACCAGAATTACCCCAGTTGTCACTTCTGCCTCCAGGTCCACCCTGTCTACCTCCCCTTTGTCCTTCCGCACCATCTTTAGGTAGGGCTTTCTTGACATCCAACTGTTTACCATTAATTTTGTGAGGAGCATTTACTGTAAAGTAGAAAAAATAATTATGATCCATACATATTAAAACAATTATTTAAAAATGAATAATATGTATAAGTTATAATGTATATTGATTTGCGTACCAGAATTACCCTCGGTTTGATATTCAGGTATAGCTTTAATCAATAATTTAATATCCACAGTCAGAGAAGCCAAACCTGGGCACAATCTCCCAGTCTGGGGCAAAGCTGTGGCATTCTGTATCACAAATGTATATAAGTCTGTATAATAACTGTATGTTCATATTTTGCAAAAGATATTGAAGTTATTGATACTTACGGCAAACTTTATCAACTGGATCATAATCATCAAACTCGACAAATCCAAAACCACGCTTCTTGCCAGTGCTCTTGTCAGTAACAATGCTCACATTTTGAACATTGCCATAGTTTGAGAAATATTCACGTAATTGTTCTTCATCATGATCATCTTTGATGCCACCGATGAAAAGTTTCCGAACCGTGGCACCGGCCTCTGGATTCTTAATATCTTGCCTAGCAACTGCTCTCTTGGTCTCAACCACACTGTTAACAAAATTATTTATAAGTAACTGTACATACAATGTAATGAGTCATAGCCATTCAATGGAAGTGTGTCACTTGTTGACCCCACAGAAAATGCCACATGTACGAATCCATGAGACATTCACCAAGCAGAGACTTCAATATTTGCAGTATAAAACGATATGAAAGCGAAATTGAGACTTTCATATAGCTGGACTGCAATATTTTTTATCATTATCAAAACTAAATAAATAATTATTATCAAAAAGGTCAACAATTCGTCAGTGAAGACTAAAAATATGTTCTAAAAATATACAACCTTAGTTAAAATTAGTTAAAAAAGACGCTGGTATACATTATACCTGCGTTTTTTTAAAGCCACGCCGACGAGTCAAACACGCGTTCTTAAGTCTTAAGAACGGTTTCTGGAATAAAAATATAAGTAGCTTACCGTCCATCAATTTTGTGAGGTCTATTGTTTTGCGCATCATCTACCATGTGCGCTTTGGAATAGGTAATAAACCCAAAACCGCGAGATCTCTTGGTCTTCGGGTCCTTCATTACTACAACATCCACGATTTCTCCCCATTTTTCAAAATGTGACTTTAAGGATTCATCAGATGTGCGGTAATTCAAGCCACCGATAAAGATTTTGCGGTGGACCTCCGGCTCGTCCTGAAAGTAGAACACGCACTCAACAAGATGGCGGAGGGATGGCGTCGTTTGATTGAACCTTCACGAATGGGCATTTCTTAGTATTTGAATTAATAACGCTATACAAATACGCTACAAAACAGCAAATGCAAGGAAATGCAATTCTTCCGAAAATTAAAAAGATATAAAAAATGCATTTGCCACCAGCAGCAAAGAGAAAAATAAGACGTAGAATATTAGCAAATAAAACTTACAAAACCGTCGTCTCCGTTTTGCTGGGGTCTCATTTCGTTAGCCACTTGGACAAATTAAATTAGCAAAAGATTACAAAGCTGCGCACTTTTCAGCGATAACTCAAACGCGGCACTTTACTACGTATTGATTGACACAACGCTCAACAGACGTCCGCCACGATCAGAAGCCACGCCAAAAAGAAAGAATGAATAGAGCGACCGAACGACGAATGACACGCGTACAGTGTAATTAGATCGAGAATAAACAATCATCGATCGAAAAGACCGGCTTGCCTGCCATAATGCATCTCATGAATGAGTGAACGAAAATTATATCAAAAATCAAAAATATAAAATAAAATATCCGTACACTATTTAACATAGGGCCATTTTTATTTATTTTTCTGCGTACTCTGTGCAACTTATCCTACAAGTATATTATTATTATATTTTCTCTAATCTTGCACACATAATCCCATTTTCCTAACTTGTCCTCTTTATTTTTCATTCATAGATCCTCGAGATCGCTGCTAATAGCGATGAGACGGTCTATTACCTACTTCTTTGACCTATAGTTTATATTATTCTTAATGTTTTCTGTAGTGTTAATGAAATAGTATTATATTCTATTATATACAGACTTGCTGTGAGATGAAATAAACGAATTATTATTTTGTAACTTTTAAGTTCATTCAAATAAAGCTCAATGTGAAGGATAACATCCTTTTTTTTTTATTAGATTATTAGAAGATTTTATTTATTATTAAATTTTATATTTTCAGAACGAAGAACGATTGTATTGAGTCGATTTAATGTGACAGCGTTATTGAAATACCTAAGTCAATATGTACCACTTTTGGTTGGAGTTCCTCTATATTTGTCGAGACGGCCTAATGTGGATGAGTCTTTACTCACAAGCTATAGGACGTCCACATCCTTACAACTCAATAAACAGCTTTCATTTACCGTAGCCAATTCTGCCTCATTTTCCACTTACCTAATGGATGTTTTTCAAATGAGAAGAAAATAATGCAAAGACGTAAAATAAATACTATTATTTTAATTAATTTATATGTTTTTTGATCCAAATCAATGGTACAGGCGGGCTTTAACGTAAAAAGCAATGCATGAATCTTGGATAAAATAAGATATAAACATTTATTTTAAATTTTATAATTTAGAACAAGTAATGTTACACTTCAGAAAATATTTAGTTGAGTTTTTATTCAGGTTTAATTATTCGCTCGAATTTCGACCACTACGGCAGGAACATAAACAGTTAAATTATCACTTCATGAATTAACAGCAAGTACTAAAATTAAATATACTCTCCTGCCATTAATCTCTTTGGAAATAATAAGTAATGTAATAACCCGTAATTGTTAAAAATTGAATCATCAAATGGAACGTGGAATTTAAATTGACATGTACAATCATTGTCAAATTGAAAATAAAAAAAATAAATGTCTGTCGGTTGTGACTGTTTTTTATTTATTCTCTATTTTCATAACTTTCAGTTCCAGTTTTCATTCAACTACTGTTTAAAATACGCACCGAGATAATACATTAATTTTCGTTGAAAATAATTAAGAAATTTAAGTATGTTCTAATTTTAAAAATTCATACGAAATTAATTTTGTCTATTGTAAAAGAAAAATATGAAACCCACCGGTGGAAATAATGACTATGTAAGTAAATTTATTTAGTATTTCTGTTAAAATTAGAAATAAGTAAGTAATTTTTTTTCTATTATAATTATATGGCTGACATTTAAATTATAGTGTGTATAAGAATAAGGTAATTTTCATCTTTTAACCATTATGCGTTCTATGCGATTGATAAGCTAGCGGCGTACCTACGTGGCCGTATCTCTTATGAGTTCAATTTTTAGTTCCAGTAACAAGGCTTATAAGTTGGTTTTATTTCGTTTCTAGAATATTAGTTATCTAATATTCTACAAATGAAATAAAACTTTTTATAATTAAAGATAAACATATTTATATTTGTTAATTTAAAAAATCTATACTATATTCCATTTAATTTTAAATGTGATTGCACAAGTAAAATCTTACATGTAGTATTAAAATAATTACAATATTACTAGACTTCATCAGAAGGGTACATTTTTTTCAAGCAAATGTATGTATGTCAATTTCTCTGACTTGCTCTACAGCCCACATATTCAAATAAATTTTAATAAATTATGTTAGATTTGACTGAATTGTAAACATGGCATAGGTATTATAATTTTTAATATAGGTTCTGCAAATATAAATCCTCTTTTACTATGGTGAGCTGCATCTGTTTGGGGAAGTTTCCTCCAGAACTTACCTAAGTGTAGGAACTAGAGACATCTGTTCAGTAGTAGGACTTAAACAAGTTTCTGTTTCAAAAATATTTTAAATTAAGTCTTTTAAAATATATTTTTTCCTATTTTCAGGAAGAACCAGAGCACACAAGGAAGTTGTTTATTGGGGGGCTAGATTATAGAACAACAGAATCATCCCTAAAGGAATTCTATGAGCAATGGGGAGATATTGTAGATGTGGTTGTGATGAAGGATCCCATGACAAAAAGATCAAGGGGGTTTGGATTTATAACATACTCTAGAGCTCATATGGTTGATGATGCTCAGATAAACAGACCACATAAAATTGATGGAAGGTGTGTTCCATAAAATTGTATATAAGAATAAAATAAAAGGCTTAGCATACTATTGGAGAAATTAATAATATAATTTATGTTATGTAAATTTATTGGTGTTTGTATACTTGTATTACTTATATTATTGTGGAAAATTTAGAATTGTTAGAATGATCAGATAAATTATGTAATGTGGGTTGACCTCCTATAAGACAAGAAATGGTGTCTACCATATACTGAGTTACACTATAAAAGATTTCTTGAGTACTTATTACCAAAAGATCTCATGAGTACTAATTATGAATTAAGATTAAGTGGCATCAGAAGCAAGACCACCTAACCTGGTCGTAGATAC
Organism: Cecropterus dorantes dorantes; assembly: GCA_018249915.1. Classification (NCBI taxonomy): domain Eukaryota; kingdom Metazoa; phylum Arthropoda; class Insecta; order Lepidoptera; family Hesperiidae; genus Cecropterus; species Cecropterus dorantes. The sequence goes on from DWLI01000256.1 coordinate 12,167, forward strand.
CATTTATTGAAATTATAATCAAATACTCTTATAATTATTTTAATTATGCACAGTATCGTATTGGCAGAGCAGTGATAGCCGAATGGCTGAAACTCAATCTCTTGATTGAGAGTATGAGGTTCAAATCCCAGGATTTTTCTAATATGTGCATATTAGAAGTTAATTATCACAGCATTACAGTGAAGAAATACATCATGAGGAAACCTACGCATCCAAGAGTTCTTTAAAAGGTTCTTAAAGGTTTTTAAAGTCTACCAATTTGCACTTGGCAAGCGCGGTGGACTATGGCCTCAATCTGAGAGAAAACCCATGCCAGCAGTAGCACAATAATGGATTGATGGATATAGGATTGTATTGGTATTTATTATCAAATGTTGTTTTAAATCTGTGATAACACAAATTTTAACTTTCAGAGTGGTTGAACCAAAGCGTGCTGTGCCCAGAGATGAAATTAACAGACCAGACGCAAGTGCCACAGTGAAAAAGCTCTTCATTGGTGGTTTGAACCAGGAATTAGAAGAGAGTGACATAAGAGATTATTTTGGCACTTATGGCAACATATTATCTGTTAGTATTGTGACTGAGAAGGATACTGGAAAAAAGAGAGGCTTTGGTTTTGTGGAGTTTGATGATTATGATCCCATAGACAGAATTTGTTGTAAGTAAATTATAGCTTTACAATATTGCTATGTAATAATATTTAGATATGTTGTAATAGGCTTTAGAGGAATCACATTTACACTTATATACTTATTTCATTGTAGAGTTACTATGTTGTAAATTGAATGGTACAGTTAACTGTATTGAATTTAGTACTGAAAAGTAGTTTTACATAAGGTGTACATTTAAATAATGAACTACGTGTACAGTATTTATTGTATTTATTTCAACAATATTAAAAGAGTTATTATTGTGGTGCTTAAGGTTGCACAAAATCCTACCAAAAACCACCAAAACCACTTATAGGAACCACTGAAACATTTCAGCAAATACTTACTTTTTAAAATTTTGTATTTATTTCTTATGTAAGATGTCTAAAATTATGCAATAACTTTTAATTTTATTAATCGCCAGCACAACAGAGCCACAAGATAAACGGTCACCGTGTAGACGTGAAAAAGGCGTTGTCAAAGTCCGAGCTGGGCGGAGGCTCGCGACGGGGTGCTCGCGGCGGGTGGGGCGGCCGCGGGGGACAGGACTGGGGCAATTCTGGTATGATGTTACCACTGTTTTATAAATAATTAGGTCAATAAATAAATGGCGTCAGCATTACACGTCAAATTGCTATATTGCTTTAATTTTCGCAACTCTCAGAAGGTTGTCCATGTCTACTTTAAGGCATTAATATGTTATTTATATATGTATATTTTACATTAAATTTTTATATGTACTGGTTACCCAAAATTTACTTTGAACTTCTGATAAAAAAATGTTAGGATCTTAACTATCTTAGCCCTTATTTATAATGGGTTTCTTGTATGACTTTCAGATTAGTGGGTGGGTCATATTAACTTTTTAACGTCGCTTAGACTGTATGTCATGTGACATACAGTCTAAGTGATGTTAAATGCAGACAGACATTTTGTATTGCAGATAGACTATTATGTTTTATGAAACTTTAATTGTTATACGTCGAGTGAATTTTATCACAATATGCAGAGACAAAATAGCTAATAATCTTCTTGTATCAATCGTTTTTTTTTTGTTAATATTTGATGGCTCTAGGATTATTAATAAAATATTCAAAGAAATTTATGTTTATGACCAAATACAACCTACCCTAACCCTTTACACAGGTGGAGGTAGTGGTGGCGGATACAGTTCAGGATATGGGGGCGGTGGTGGAGGCTGGGGCAACCAGAGCCCTTGGGACTCCAACACTGGAGGCAACTGGGGTGGGCAAGGTTACGGGGACCAAGGATCCTGGGGCGGGCAGGCGGATAACTTCGGAGCTGGCTACCAGCAGGGATATGGAGGTGGACCCATACGACCAAACTATAACACCCAGAGGCAACAGCCCTATAATTCAGGTTAATTCACATACCATTTTATCCCTAATATAATAAAAACAGAGATATACTGCCATACCAAATTTTTTTTTATTAGTTAATGATTAAAACATTCCTCTTGATTATAATTTTCTACTTAAATCTAACCTTCAGGTAGTAATACTAGAATCTCAATTGTTTAACGAAAATATTTGGAAAGAAAAGAATTTGGTGCACCAATATTTATTATTATGAGTGGTGACCCATGCTCATAAATGGATAATAGTAACTCAAAAATTATAGTGAGGTGCCTTAAACTTTGAATATTGAGTCTTAACACTAAGTCTAATACCCCTTTTATAAACCTTGATTATCAGAATCGTTTAAAAACAGGAGGTGGATACAACAGTGGTGGTAACTACAATATGGGCAATGTGCAAGCCCCGGCTGGGGGCAATCAGCGCCGCTACTAAACAGTCTTCAAGTCCTCTTGTAAGTATTGTCCATTTTTAACTTAGAACATTACACTGTCACAGTCACAATATGTACATAAAGAAAAAAAATAGTCTATATAAAAAAAAAGAAAACAAAAAAATCATTATAAAAAATATAATAGGGTCATAGTAAACTTATTGTTTCGTAACAATCCAATTCAAATTAAAAGACAATTGTTTTTTGTTATAATTTAAATTGATTACTATAAGTAATTCACAAAATGCACATTGTTGCCATCACAAAAAAAACAGACACACAACTGATTTCAGTTTTTCGAAAGTGTATCATTGATTCGGGCGATTTCACCTTTGACATGTTAATGTGAGGTATTTGTACTGATGAAAACTATTTTTAATGCTTAGGTATCAAGTTGCTTAGTCGAAGCTAGGCAGGCAGACGGTAGAGTATAGACAGGAGTAGGCCAGGAGTCGACTAGCTAGTGAACCAAGTGGACTTAGGACGACCAACTGTACTCATTTTGTCTTATATTTACTCTTCGAATAAACTTATGAGTACTACACCACAAGGTACTGTGCAGGCGTCCGACTCATTATCTGTTTATGTATACTAGACTTGTGTTTATAAGGAATCGCGCCAAAGCTTATATGTTCAAGCCTGTAGGTTTATATTATAAGAATAGGTGTTAAAATATAAAAAAAAAAACATAGATTAAAAAATAAAGCGATTAAAACATACACTATAAAAACAAGAGTTACCAACTCTTATCGCGCTTAAACTCGCTTATGGATAATTCACTAATAAGGCGGGTTTTAATTGATACGTTGTTGACGAATTCTATAAAATTATAATTGTTCCTAATCTCCTATTGCTCTTAAATACAAAGATCACATAATGTTGTCATATTTACATATTGAGTGAATAGTATATTTACGATATCTATAAAAATATACTTTCTTTTCACTGATTAATTAAATTTTATTTAGGGAAATCCTTTTGTGTATGTGACAACACAGATGGTGTGGATATTTCTAATCACGTGACTAAGCTGTCACAGCGATGAACATGTCCGGGTCAGTAATATTAATTTTAAAAAATCTATGCATGTTCTTTTTTCGTCGATATTAAATTTACAGGCTATGACCATGCTAGGGCGTGCATCTTTATAACAATTTGTTTACATTTGGCACTCTTATCACAGTTTTTACATGTTATAACTCACACTTGTCACGCCTTGTGATTGTGTCGATTTACTAATTGTTGCAAATTATTACGAAAATGTTATGTTTTATTGAGATTTATTGTAAAAGCTGTGGCTTCAAGTTATGTTTACGTTATTAGCTGTAAGCGCGACTATCCTACTTTAATATTATGTGAAGGTATTAAAGGACTAAATATTCATGTAAACCTATGATTGAACGTTACTATTATGTTTTTCAAAATAGCTGTAGGTAGTTATAACATTCCAATTGAACATTTGATTCCTGAGAAACACATGAGTATTTAGGAAGTACATAAAACACATAAGTCTAAAAACTCATATTTTATATACATTCATTATTTAACACAAATTAGAATGAATTTTCATGCTATTCAAAACGGTACGTTTAGAGTAATGTTTTTTTTCCTTTCATATTATAGGACCAGTGCTAACGTTTTCTAAATACAGCTATTTTCCATATATTAAGTTCTAAAATATTAAAATGTCGACTTGTTAAGATTCCTGTCGGCGATTTGTTTTACTTATTTATTCTTAGATATTATTGCGTATCAACTTGTGTGCTATGTATTAAATGAAATGTATTTTCCATGGACTCTTCTACGCTGGCAAGCCGTTTCCGTGGAAAAGGCCATGGTAAGTTGAATTTACGAAATAAAACCATATGAAGTAATAATAAACTTTTATTTAACTCTGATGTTCCCGCTAAAACATTACAGCGTCCTGACTAGACAAATTTATTTACATTAATTTATATAAATAATTAGGATCTACTTACCTTATTACTATTTAATGTGCCAATAAATAATAGAAAAGTATGACCTTAATATACATATTGATTACCTTATTTTTATAGGAAACTGGGCTCTAAAACCCATGAGACCATTGAGACTAGTTGATACTGATCTACAGACCGTACTCATAAAGTACAGTCACGAACATAAGTACATGACAATGGGCACGTCAGCAATAATATTTGTCCCGTGAACGAGTTCAATAATATCTGTCTACACGAATGAAGCAAAAATCTGATATTAACAGGCAGCATAATCAAGTGATATCAAAGTAATCTGATGAAACTGTACATAAAATAATCATGACTACCTGTCGAAGGAAATCGTCAAGACATTAATTCCAGAATAATTTCCATTTCGCAGTTAACGCCAGATATTTTTGCTGCATTCGATTTGAAACTAATATTATCGCGAAATTGATGCCTTTTAATATTTGACGGATACTTATGATATGCGAGTTTTGAATTTGTTTTCATTTATTATGTTGAGAAGTTACTGATCATCCAATACCTCAGGGTTAATTTTTTTTTAATGCTAATGCTTTGGACTTTAGGATTTATCCAACTGCCTCTGAGGAAGCCTAAATTTTCATTAATCATTTTCCTAATTAACGCTTAAAAGCCAATGTATTTAAAGCATTATAGTAATAAGCGTAACTAAAAATTACTATTAACAAAGTATAGTTTCATTCAATCGTGTTATCTGTGCTGCGTGGTAGGAATTTTTCATATTTGCATTTAAAAAACATATTTTTTTATTCTCTGCTAATACAATCTTCTTAAACCTGTTATTCTTCGATGCAGATAACTAAAGATAATCCTTACTACCTCAATTTATTCGATGTATTAGTTGTCAGTCTAACGACAACATATTTAACATTGTTAGTAAACATGGGCGTCGCCCGGGAGTCATGACTTCTATTATATAAATCTAATAGAAAATCCTTTATATAAGTCATTTTCGGAAATTTTTGAGTAGAGACAAAAACCGATTAATTTTATATAGTAAAGTACCATTTTTACTTTTACTTTTCCGTAATTTAAAGGTTTCTATTGGTCGAACCTTGTTTCTAATTGGATGAAACGAAACATTTCGATTCCAAAGACGACGATTTTGAACATAAAAAATCGCAAAAAAATGACTTACGAGGTGTTAGAACTTCAACGACGATAACATTGTTAGTTCTTTTCTAGCACGAAATCATCACTTTTAGACAATATAATACCATAGACTACGTTTTTTTACTAAAATATACTAGTAGAAACTACTCGGTTTCTAGTATTTAACGCATTTTGCCGGAATTTTAATTTCGGTCCCTTTCGTTTTCACTGCGATTTTTGTCAAGTGCCCCGCCCTCGGTCAACAGCTGATGATGCTCTTAGCACAAATGTATTGACACTGTAGTATTATTAATAAACAATAAGCTACGTACACAGAACTGTCCGCACAACTGAATGATAATACAATAGAAACAATGAAGAATTTTTAACACTTCAAAACAAGATCACTTTTCGAGACTTTGTTGCGGATGGATTGGTAAACAGGGACACGGTGGCGGCACATATGGCGCGCTCAGCATTGTGGGGAAAAAGCCGGACGCCGCTGCCAGTTGTCTGAAAGAATGATTTAGGTTTTACATAAGTACTATCTATCTTATCTAAGTAATATAATAATAATTAATTATATGTTAACAATACTTGGACGTGAGATACTCTGGTTCGTGTATGGAGTCGAAATCATCAACCGACACTTAGTCTGTCCACTATTTTGATTTAAATTGTTTCTAAATTTAATAAGGACAAAATCGATCATTTCTAGAGATTAAATTTAGTCCCCAATATGTAACGAGATTTATTGTTTTATTTACTTATTTTCTCCTCTAAAATTTGGCTCTCGTTAATTTTCAAGAGAATAAATACACGTTATATCGAAATTAGCAATATAATGATGTAGATATAAATCCGTAAATACGGAATTTATGCATTATTATTCCGAACAATAACTATACACTACTTAATATATAATAGTAAGCTTAATGGGATAATTTAATTGTTTAAATATATCAATTGCCTATTGATAGGTGTGTATGATAGGACTAGTGACCGACCCAAATATCGGCTTTAGCCAAAATAAAAACTATTTTTCGGAAAAAACTTCGGCTTCAGCCGAAGATTGTGTCCATTGCCGAACAATCGGTTTCGACTTTTGGATTCGGCCAAAAACTGACTTTCAGTCGGACACGAATGGTACATTGTTAGTTTATCATATTTAACCAAAACAAATATTCACGAATTTACAAATATCCAATAGTATGCATTTAGGTACATAATTATAATATCAATATAATATAAGATAGACATCTCCGTTACCACATTTCAAACCGTAACAGTTATACTCGTATAAGTAGGTACTGTCGTCATGAGGCACAAATATCAAATGATAAATTGGATAATAAGCTTTATAATAAAAACAAATTATTTTTTAAATACCTGTACTGCTGATCAAGTTGGGCTTTTTCAATACGTTTGTCTTTAGCTCTCCGATTTTGAAACCAGATTTTCACTTGTGTCTCGCTTAGTGACAGAGCGGATGCCAGTTCACATCTGTAACAATGGAAATCATAACCAACCTAGATATGTAAATGCGAAAGTATTTCCCATTATTATTGTGATACAATAATTTCTATTGTTACTATATACCTAGTATGAAATAGATAAAAATAATTCCAGTTACATACAATTTATTTTTAAATTTAAGTGAGCGTTTGGTTTACGTAATATGTAATCAAGAAATTAGCTTTTGATTGTTTCCTGAATACGTACATATTTAATTAATCATGAATCCTCCAGGAAGATGGCATATAACATTAAACAAACACTGTGTAAAATAATAGATAACTATTATTAAACAAGTGATAGGTGTCCGCCATCATATAGCCAGGTGGTAGAACCAGTGTAGTTCGACCGCGGAGGTATTACTGCCACACTTATATCTAGCGTAAAGCATTTCTCGTCGTGTGTCGTGTTTCGTTGGAAAGGTACCACCGGCTCACTTAATAACATGAGGCGAACATCTTAGTCCTCGCGGGAAGCAATGTATCTGTTATCGATTTCAGATAGAAGCCTGTTCTATATGAAGTTGCTTAAAAATGTCCTTGGGCGGCAGTCACTACTTATGATCATGTGTATGTTATGATCAAATGCATGCTCGTTTACTACTTCAGTCTTATCAAAAAATATCCGGCTTCACATGCTCCAATAGTGTAATTTGACATACTCGTAGTATAGGTAACTTTTGTAAAAAATACCCACATGAATGTGAAACTTACACGTACCTACATATGAAACTTTATAGACGTCTTATAGAGTTCTATAACCAAACCTTGCGAAGTAGTGGTACATTGTTATTGACCTCCAAGTTTGGTAAAATATTTCAATGTTGGCCAAATAAGAACTTCTGGTGTATGTTAGTAAATATCTGAAAAGCGGCTTGGCACAACGGTCACAACTTCGGTGTGCAAACGGCTAGAACGCATTCATTTATCATGGGTAGACAAATCTTAGTTTTTAGGTATCTTGTGTGAATGTGAACTTGTTCACATGTTCGGGGATCCACAATACCTACGGATATTATTAGTGCGAAGCTATGAGTGTAGGATTTTTTACTACCGTCGTGCTCTAGCTACGTATTCGCCTCGAGCGTATTCCAACTCAAGTCGCAGCGTCTGGTGCGCGGAGAAAGTAGTCCTCTGCCGCCTCGGTCTGCTCTCCTTTCGTCGTCTTCGAGCCACTGCCAAAAATAAAAATTAAGTTTTTAAACTTACTTCTAGAAAATCCGGGACAAAAACGAAAACCAGATTATATTGTAGTTTCCGTACATATCTTGTTTTACAAAAGACCTCTACCCGAAGTTACAAAGTCACACATTTTCAGGCAAACTCTACATTTTATTATAAATTGGAGACTATGGACCAGAGGTGCTGAAACTTATTTCGTCTAGCCCCCTCTTAAAATCAACTACTTTTTAGCGAACCAAAATTAAATCTCTGCGCCTTCGGAGTAGATAGGTGAATTTTTCCCCTGTTCCTGAAATAAGTAAATATTCTGAAAGATCCATTAGTTATCAGTACATAAGTACCATAGGTATATAAATGATTTCGGTAGTATGTATAGGTATATACATATAGAGCCCAGACATGGACACTAACGGTAGGACTGGTCCATAAGCTTAAATTCGCTCAGCGAGCAATAGAGAGAGTTATGCTCAGTGTGTCCCTTAGGGATAAAATCAGTGACGAAGAAATTCGTATGAGATCAAAGTCACCAACATAGCTCAAAGAGCCAGCAAACTGAAGCAGCAATAGGCCGATCATATCTGCCGTACAACTGATAATTCAATTGTTGGAGTACCTATACGGTTATTAGAGTGCAGACCGCGTCTGGGCAAAAGAAGGATGGGACGCCCTCCTGCTCGGTGGCGCGACGATTTGCGACCGGCGGCGGGAAGTAACAGGATGAGGAGAGCCGAAGATCGGGCTCAGTGGCGCGTCTTGAAAGAGGCCTATGACTAACAGTGGACTGAGACAGGTTGATGATGAAGACGCCTTTGGCGTTAAAACAATTTTTTCACCGCTCCCCTGTAAACTTTAGGAGCGCACAAAAGTTAAGGAACACTGCTATAAAACGTTGTATAGAAGAAAACGAGCCTAAAACTGAAATTTACAAAACACCTCAAACAAAATAACGGAACGTTGAATTAATTGCTCAGTTTTTCATTATGGTAGTAATTGTTTCCCACGGTTCACGAGAGCGAATATGTGAACATTGCAATTTTTTGTAACTATTTTATGATGTACGTTGTACAAGTAACCAATAAACCCATATAAAGGTGTGAAGGTGCTAAAAGTTTCCGGTAGGTACACTATTGGACAGCGGTTTTCTTTCTACGTATCTTGTGTCACCTTCCTCTTTTACGCGAGAATAGGCGTGTTCTTACCCGGTTACGGGTTAGCCACGACCATTTAGGTACTAACATAACCACAATTTGATACCATGTCACACGGTGTAAGTTTATGCGGTGTGTTTGACTCAAATTACACCCGTGTATCTACATAAGTACTGCTTGTAGTTTTATTTGGTGCGGTTTTTATTAGAATGAAACATGAGTTTCCGCGTATCCACCGTATTTTTTAAATTAATTAAAAATAAGTATTTAGATATTATACTTTTCATTCTTTTTTATATCAAAATCGTTATAATTTTATGCAATGTAGAGACGATCAAGTATTTAATAATGACGACTATGACTTATTGCATTAAATCCTGTATGATTATGGTTCTTAGTAGTTTTTCAATAAAGATTAAGCTAAAGATATATTAAGTACGAGCAATATCCGCGACTCTGCCCGCTTTGGTCATGTACTTCGGTAAAAATATCATATGTGGTAATCTGGGCCATAAAATATCTGTCTACCATATTTCATCCAAATCCAAACCTACTGATTGGATTTTTTGAGTGAACAAGTAATAAACACACATACATCCTCACAAACTTTCGTATTTATACTTACTTTTAGTAAGGTGAATTTATACTAATATTACTTATAAAGCAGTAGTTTGTTTGGTTGAACGGGCTAATCTCCAGGAACTACTATTTCGAATTTAAACATTCTTTTTGTATTGAATAGCCTATTTATTGAGGAAGGCCTCACGCTATGTTTGTTTTTTTTTTCGTATTTTGTAGCTAAGGAAATCACGTAGTACACCTTGTAATATTATAAAATTGATTTCGAACACAACTATGTAAGCCTTTTATTCGTCTAACACAAGTTTTATTTGTTAAAAACTTATTAATTTCAAACACCATGGTCAAATCGCAAAAAATACGACATAAGGATTCTCCAGTTCCTGTAATCATCGTCAAGTGATTGAACCATGAGAAAAGCGTGCTTGTAAGAGCTCCCGTCTTGATTCTGCACCATATTGTCCCGGAAGTGCCAGGGAAACCTTTTGCCGGACAGGGGTGAATCACGATCACTAATTGTTCATAACTTTGCAATCGGATACCTGGATATAATACCCAAAGCTATTGTTATGGACGCACCATATGCTGTAAACGTGATTTTAATACCCCCTTCTCGGCTTGCATACTTCCCACTAGCGACGTTGACTTCCGACAATTTTGTAATCGGTTTTGTTAACGTCTAAAATTGGCAAAACTTCCTTTTACCATTTATTATGTAAAATTATGATGTATATTTCTAATGTACGACTTAAATATTTGGACTAGAGTTGCTAGTAAAATATATGAATATTGTTTTGTTTCATTACTTATAAGAAAAATCGTATTACTAAGCGAATAGAGACGGAAAATCTATGAATTATTTGATTGATAGTACGAAAAAAAAAAAAAAACTAGGTAATAAAAGGTCATTAACAATCCATGACAAGATCGCCTATTTTATTTAGATTTACTCTAGATATTTGGAAAACCTGTACCGTACTATCTAAGACAATGTTTCGCGTTAAACAGTTAAAATGTAATACTTATATCCCAAAAATCAATTTAAATTGTCCTCATTTCGAGTCGATTGAGTGGATAACGATTTAATGTGACAACGCTCAGTCAGATAATGCATCCATTGTGGCCCAATTATGTATGCAGCGGGGATTCAACAGCTGACGCGTCCCACAACATTCATCCCTCCATTTTTATTGCCAAATCAGCTTATAATTAAATCACGTTTAAATAGCACGTGTTTAGAGTTATCAAAATGTGTTCATTTATTTTAATTTACTGTTTGTGTACGTTTTTCTCGTCCAGGTCATTATTTTTTTTATTGACCTATGGAGTATTCAAATAAATATTGATTTCTTTTATATAGTATATAGAATTAAAACATTACTTTTTAGGTGTTTCATCCCAGAAACTGATTGCTATTTGGTATATAGGTGTACGTGTTTATTAGAAATTAAATGTCAGTTACTGGAATGGCAATGTTAAACTACAACACAGCGAGTCAAGATTTTGACTATTTTGTCATTTCACCAGCATGGTGAATATGTGACAATGGCTTCAAGTCAACAGTCTGTGGTCAATAGACAGTAACTCGGGATTGATAATGGATATATGTTATTTTACTAAAAAGATAAACAATAGATACATATCAACAACAATACCTACATGTTACCGCGAAGAAACAGAGTAATATAGTTTTTCTTCTTCGTTGTGCCTAAAAAGAATTAGTACCTACGATTGAATGTTTAGGGGAAAATAAAACATAACTGTAACATTAATCAAAACGTTTTCATTTCATTGTGTAATTTGGAGCATTTTTGTATAGACATCATTAGGCGAATGGGTGATACTTGTACGATAAAAGACTGGTATCTTACCGAAATAAATTGAGCAGATTTGAGCACAATCTGGCACGCACCGTCTCATTTAACGATATGGATCATGCGAGCTGTGGAGAAGCATATTACCTATCTTTTTAAAAGACTTAGGCATGATGAGACATTAGAACTATGCTTATGTAGGTAACAACAATAGTATTTCTTTCTATACTATTTCTGTACTTCATTATCACGAATAGCACTTACATCTTATAAGATAATTCCTATATATTCTCAAGTAAGTCTGCAAGTAAGAATTGGCTAAAATATATTGTCATCAATATTTAAAGTCGGGTACTACTTACTAGGGTACGTGATATTAAATCACGTGTCGAATGAATACGAAAAACCGTAAATAGTTACATTAAACTAGTTCCAGAAAATGTGTTGGTACCAACTTTGTCTGTCATCGTCAACCCATTATTGTCCTACTACTGGGCACGGGTCTTTTCTCAGATTGAGAGAGTTTCAGGCCATAGTCCACCGCGCTGGCAAAGGGCGAATTAATATACTTCACATACTTACATTTTGAAACTTTTTTAAAATAACTCTCAGGTGTATAGGTTTACTCACGATGTTTTCGTTCACAGTAAAATAGTGGTGATTAATTTCTAATACGTACATAATTTTTGAAAAATCAGTAATGTGTGCCTGGGATTCCAACCTCGGACCCTCTATTGCTTACGATTAGGCTATCAGTGCTCAC
>DWLI01000257.1:0-24700 GCA_018249915.1 Cecropterus dorantes dorantes
TGCTACTCCCGAGGACTGAGATGATCGCCTCATGTAAAGTGTGCCGGCAACCACACCCTTCCATCGAAACGCAAGAAATGCTTCACGCTAAAGATAGGTGTGGCGATGGTACTTCCCTGGTCGAACTACACTGGTTCTACCAGCTGGAGTCGAACCGCAAAGAGTTCTACTACCTTCAATCACCTTTTAAGTATAGATTTTATCCTTATTTAATCCAATAGGATATTATTATTTATAAGAAAACTGTTATAAAGTTATCGGATGTAATAATTTATTTTATAAACATAACGGGTGTAACGTTGATTGGTAAAACTGCTGGTAATCAGCCAGTCACCGCGGGAACTGTTAATGAAAGTGTTACGAGTAGCCGAGAATCGATTAATCGCTGCTAGTTATAGAGGATTAATTGGTAAATATAAGGAGTATAGCGTACAAGCAGGAATGTAGACCTATTATTTCGCCGGATGCCCTTGTAAATAGCTATTTCTAACACCTAATAAAGCCTAGAAGCTAGAAGCACAACTGCAGTTAACGTAGACCAGTTAAAGGTCGTAGAACTCTCTGTGGTTTGAGTCTGGATTCATCACTGTCTCACCTTTTTCTGCCTAATAACAGCAGTGTTATACACTAATGTTTTTTTCTGGTTGTAGTAAGGAGGATTTATTGATCTAACGCATTCCAGCTTAGTCCTCAAGGGTCGCAACACATATTTAGTGTCAGCCAAATATGTGTTGCTACCCAATCAGACCTTATCTGATGTAGAGAATGTATAGAAGAATGTATGGGTTTAATCTTTAACGTCATAAAGTTTCATTCGTAACGATTTTTTTTTTCAAAATATCTACAATGGAGCGTGAGCGTCAGGTGAATGTTTCCGAGTGGTTAAACGTCTTCTTAAGATAACAGTAGCAGATATCCTAAAACCCCTAACAACCTACCAGATACGAAGAAGAATGAACGATAAAAGACCGTTAGGTACTTCAGAAAATTACAAAAATCTTACTGCGTTCACCGTTATCTTTGAAAACACAATACGGGACGTGTGACATTCTTAAACAATAAATTGCACGTTTTGTCCCAATGTCCCAATCTCGATTTATGCCCGAGTTGTCCCGTGGGCGGGGTGATATAGGGACGAGCAATTTGATACCCGATTGTGGTACGTTGTTTATAAGCTTGACTAGTGGCTATTCACACGTACCACAAACATACCACATAGTGACAAAACAGTGGGTTATACGGTATAAATAGCTGTAGCGTCTTACAGCTGCGCTGTGTTTTTTTTTATAATGCAGAAGTATCAAACGAGCATGCAGTCCATCTGATGGTTACTGGTAACTGCCACCTGTAATCAATCCCAGGTAAGATCTTCGTTTTACCTGATGTTACCCTGAGGACCTGTGTTACCACTAAGGACCAAGTTGGAATGCCTTGGATGAGTATGTCTACCTTAGGTTTAAAGATTCTCAAAAAGACATATTCGTCACTTACATGAGAACATAATTCATAAGAAAAATACACAAGTTCGTTGTCGCACTGTTAAAACATTAATGTTAATTGACCTCTTCACATATTAAATATTACACAAACGATTTTCTTAAACTTAAAGCAATATTTTTAACGAAACTTAAACGTAACTCCTTAAACTTAAAGCATTATTTTTAATTAACAAAACTAAATAGGCACAAAAATAACTAGGCACGTATCAAAAACATGGATAAAAATATATGATTTACTAACTTCCCTATTTGTAAGTTTATATCAGTAACCTGTAGGGGAAGATAGGACTCCCGTCATCCATCAACCAATTAGCGGGGCGATCAATCATCGGGCCGATCACTCCCCGGCCGCGGGCCGCGATGATTTTTTTCGGTACCACTCTTTGGTAACCTCTGGGGACTTGTTAATCACGTGGATGTTTATGTTATTTGAAATGGTCCTACGTAATACGAGTAGAGTACATTGATCATTTTTAAGCAGAAAAATAACACAATACAACCAACGTACCTAATGAACTTATTATGTTGAAAAATTCCATAACATTTATTTATTTACCAGGTGTGGTACGCGGTTTCACCCGCTATTAAGTAAGAAAAAAAACAAATAAACATAGCGTAATGTTAAATAGCCTATAGACTTCCTCAACGAATGGACTAATATAATTTAAATTTAATTAATAACAATATAAAATCAACAATATAAAAACAATCTAAAATAATTTAAATTTGAACTAGTAGTTCCTAAGATTAGCCCGTTCAACCAAACAGCCTCTACTGCTTTATAATGTTAGTATAGATATAAATTGTAAACCAAAGTATTACAAATAATGAATTTATCATATTGGCATTCGCCACTAGTTAACCGTTGGTAATATCGAAATGAACCGCAAGGTGCTTTTCTTATATCTTTAGGTACCGCGTTCCATTGCAATATAGCCTGGATAAAAATTGTGATAAAAATTAGAATTATGTGGTCGAATATAGGCTTGTAGATTAGTATATTAACGAAATACTCATGTCATAAGTATCACGGTACGCCTTTTTCGTATAGGAAGCAATATTACGAGTATATGTCTATGAGATTAGTAACAAATGAGTTAACAATGCAAACAGAATTTTGTTTTAAATAGATGATAGTGTGGCATATTTTTTGGTCAATTTACCTGCTTTTTGATCTAAACTTCCTTATCTGTTTTCTCATACGTATCTTCATTTTGTTTTATCTTAAAATATAATTTAAAGCGTTCATTTAAGTCTTATAGCCAAAACGTGTTACAAAGAAAGAGGAAAAGATAAACAAAACCAATGAAACGAACGATTCAAACCGACACTCTTTCAATCTCAGTAATATTATCCAACAAAACGGTGCGCTATAAAAAGATGAACAATAATTCTTTTTTATTACGCGCCAAAGTGGGAATCTCATTGTCGGCGAGGAAATAAATAATATCAGGAAGGAAAAAGATGAGAGAAAAGAGAAATAACACAACATAAAATATTAAGATTCACCCGGGATTGGCATCATTGCGGTTACGGGATTCTTTAAAAGGGGCGCGGATACCTACGTCTTTGAATGTTAATGCCATTTGCATATCCGAAGTCATGAAATAAATCAGCCGAGACGGACAGTGGGGACGGCTATTCATTATGCCTCCTTTGTCTACGCAAGTAGCAATTAATGTTAAAATTAAATCATTCTTATTTTCTTTTTACTTCCTGGAAGTATAAACATTTGTAAAAGAGAACAAATGGAAGACGTGCAAAGTAGCTTTTGACGAAACAATTATATTGCCGTTGTAACCTGAATTGCTAATTGAACACATATATTTGTCTTAAAATTTACATGTATTATGAATGCGAAAGTTTGTAAGAATGTATGGGTGTTTGTTACTCTTTTACACGAAAACTACTTTTCGGCTAAAATTTGGAACAATTAGTTATGGCTTTCATTTATTATGGCTTAGATTTACACATAGGATACTCATTATCGTGCTAAACGTGACAGAAGCGGCTGGAGCTGCGAGAATAAGCTTGGGAGTTTCTGTACTTGTCTTTTGGTAAGTTCATGGCATAACAACTGGAGCATATAATACAAGAAACTGTAAATTAGGTACAGTGGTAATAATAAAACAAATAGGTCAAGCGTTTCCAGCAACTATTCACAATTTGGTATAACCCGAAGAAATAATAACAACCTAGAAAAACTGGTGGTGATGGGCACAGTAGAAGGAAAGTCTACGTCTACAGGTACCAATAAGGTTAGTAAGACAGGTCACTGACTACAACAAACAGAATGAAATTATAATAACTATTTAGTATAGAAGTCAAGCTATTCAGTATTGAGGAACCAACTGAAGAGAGATAGAGAGAGAGGGAGAGAGTATTGATAAAGGTTACTTAAAAATACATTTGTTGTCATCCTTGTCCTGAATGACTTGGTTTAATCATCTTTAGAACATATTTCAAAATTTGTTTGTGTGCAGCTTAGTCAGTGGGACAACATACAATTGAAGAATAAAAGATCCATTGCCTTTTATTCATGACCTCCGAAATAAACTTCAAATCATTCTACGTTCAAAATCCACGCAGAGAGGGCTCAACTACGCAGATAATGCCAGGATCCTCCATCAAATTGCACGTATTGTGCGCAAATGCGAGAAAAACGGAGAAAGTGTTAGGGCAGCATTTACATAACTTGAGACAGAGGGTCGCGGTACACATGAGTAGCAAAATATTCAGGGCCGAGGTGATGAAAGCCCTCCGGCCGACTTCCATGCATAGCAGTATGATGGGGAAAATATTTACAGGCTACGTAAAAACTAAATATACTCTTGATACAAGCAGATATGTACAAATTTTTATCGTAAATATATTGCAAGTAACTCTGAAGTTTATAAAAATACATTGTATCATTGACAATATTTCTTCTATTCGGCAATCCTTCTCCTCTGAGAATATGATGGGCTTGAGATGTAGTTTACCAAGTTTTCCAAATATATGTTCTTCAGGTGATAAACGTCATATGCTTATGACTTTAAATACAAAGTTTTGAATCAAAACCTGACTAATTTAAAGAAAAAAAAAATACACCGATTAATGAATTAAATTGAGATGAAATGCTTATATACTGTATTTATATACTGTATTTGAATGACATATGATTAATAAGCCTCGTGACATTTACTTTATGTTTAGATAGTTTAATGATAAGTTGGCTTAAATATCCTTTATGTAAGTGTGTTGTTTTTGTAGAGAAAGATGTACAAGTAGTTAAAATATGGCATTTGTTTACAAACAGAGCGCGATCGTTATCGATCGTGCGGGCGGCGAAGTTTTTATGAATTAACTGTCAAACAAGTAAAGTAGAACAATGAAAAAACAAACTCTTCAAACAAAAATCGATGACAATCTGGGCCAAAAACTTTGTAGAACTTCGCCGGCAAAAAGATTTATATACTTATAAAAAACTGAGCGGGAAAAGAACTTTTCGAAAAACTTTAAATTGCGACCTTGAACCGGCGAACTTTGTTTCAGATTACTATTAGTTAAGTTGAAGACGGAAAGTTTTTAATGGGAAGGGGTTGGCGGGCTACGTCACTCCTGCGTCATTGCAGGCCCCATGTTAATGTATGGTGGGAAAGGCAATAGGGATATCACATTAAAACACGGGTTAGTACGTGCTTAATTAATATGCAGGTCTTTCAGGAGTTGCATACGGCATTTTAGTCTCATAGATGTTGTTGTTTCTTGTGTTATATATTACTTATCTGAACTGAGGTCGACCTTAAATACAAAAGGTATTGTAACTTCGTCTCATTTAGTATACTCGTAAGTACTATCGTATTACTCCTATTTGTAAGGGGTTACAATATAAGGTTTAAGGGTTTTATTTGAATCGACAATTTGCTTCTAGCGCTAGTTTCGGCCTCTTATAGTCTCTCATATCCTCCTATATTTTGTATTTTGTTTTATTTATCTTGTACTCTAGAACACTAACTTATTTTACAACACATATATGTACTTAACTTAAATACATAATGTAGTATACATACCTAGAATACATTACTTTTGAAGTAATGTATACTATATTATGTATTTAGGGCAAGTACCTATATATGTTGTAAAATATAATAAATATAGAAATGCTCACCATATTAATTATTATTTATTTATGAACTTATGTACTTTGCCTATGTTACTCTCTGTTATAATTGTACATTGCAAGCGATTTTAAAATGTATCCATTCATTTCCACGATTCACATGATGGAGGAATACACACATAGATGAAAAATTATACATAAATTATATGTTTGGTTTTTAACGTAAATAATTATCTTTATTTTTTCTAAAAACCACAGACTAAAATGTTTTGTACGCTCGAGTTTTGTTGTGGCTAACTATACACACGTTATTTAAAGTTTATAGAACTTTTAAATGCGATTACTCCCAAAAAGACGGTTCTGAAGGAAAATATAGGCATTTAGTATGCATTGGTAGATTATTGAGATTTTGAAATTGGTGTGTATATTGGGAAATGTAGTGATGAACTGGGATCGATACCGGATAGGCAAATACGCGCCCGCGGCCGGCATTAAACTTTCGGGTCCGTTATAATGAAACAATTACTCCAGGCAACTCCTATAAATTTAGGTCACTGCGTTTAATACAAGCTTTGTTTGTTTACTACATGAGTTATTTATTGTTTTGCTTTAGCAATTTCGTGGACGTATTTGCTGACTGTACTTATTTGTATAAGATATGATTCAATTGAAACAATAAAGAGATGAAAATTTATTTGGTTTGATTGCTTTATTATATGTCGTAGAAATTATGAATAAATGAACGAAAAGTTTCTATTGAAAATTGTTCGTAACAAGTTCGTAGCAGGGAACAAATTTATCTGAACTCACCTAAGTGTATGATTTTTTTTTGTAAGCTTGCGTTGCTATTTTGTGCCCTATAAGATAAAATGCATTTTTTAAATAAAACTAATCCAGGAAACAAAAAGATTAGAAACAACTGCAGTAAACGTTGATTGATCCAATCTCATTCGTCGCTTGCTCGCTAATAAAGCCGACAAAGAAGTGCCTTGTAAAACAATGTTACGTCAACATTTCCATCCAAAAAGCATTTAAAAGGAGCAGCCTTGTCAATTGCGACGTCGTTTCCTTTATTAACTGTTAACTACAACCGGGTGTTTATGTAAATTGTTATTGCTTTTTTAAGAAAAAATCTCGTTTGACACGTCTTTGGAGAGGTCGCCTCGTTATTACTGGAGATCGCTCCGCGCCGGCACAATGGGATTTTAAAGGTAAATAAGTCTTTAAAAGAGGAATAAGTAAATTAGAAGCGACAAGATAGGAATCTCCCCTATTTTTTTCCGAAGGTTGGGGCGAGAAAAAAGCGATCGCCTTTGCGTTGAAGTCACTAAGGATAACGAATCATGGAGAGGGCTTCTTTATATTTACGACATGTTGTGTTAATTTTTACGTAGAAACAGTTTTTTTGGTCAATATGTATTTTCGTGCTAAAATGTAGCACACGTTAATTGTATCCTATTGTTAAAGACGTTTTATTTTTAAAATTAGTTTTTTCTGTCTTTAAATGATGTTTAGACATAAGTTCTGAGAAACTATCTCAGCGTGACGTTGTATTGTTACCTTTTTTGAATGGGTAAGTATATCTCATTATATACTTGTCACTAACCACACCATTTAAACTAAAACATGGAAATTAAACAGACATGATAAGAAACAAATAGTTTACACAAAGCTCCACAGATGTTAAACTAAGAAAAGTGTACATTCTTAAAAACTTATATATCTAATTTTACGTTTCGTAATACACGTTTCGATAATACACATTACAAAACAATTACTTAAAAATCATATTTTAAATAATTTCTTTCCACACTCGCGGGCCCCTAAAAATCTCTTTAAGGGTGAGTGCGGCGACACTCCTGGCCGGTATCATAACAGCTGCTTCCACTGATACCATCCTATTAAGCCATCCGCCATTTTAGCTGAAATACATCGTCTATCCTCGTTATACTCGCTTTTATTTAAAAATTATCCTCTAGATCCGGGAGTCTCATGGAACTCAAATAACTTTTATAATTGGCTCCGTTTATGCGTAAAGATTTGCAAAAAGTACACGTATCTATATTTAAATATGTAATGGTGGTTTTTAGAGGTGTTGGTAGTGAAGTATTTTAAAGGTAGAATCATTTCTGGTTCTACTTCAGAGGCACCTCTATTTCTGCCAGGGCTTAATACTGCTTTTATTAGCCTTTGCTTCTTCTTTGCCACAACCTTCAGATCAGATCATTCTGATTTGAAGGTTGTGGCAGAAAGAAGACATACATATCCTAGGCGTTTCAACTTAGTACTCAATAGAAGCATATATTGCTAATCTCAAGGAAATACCTTGATTTCATCTGGGGTTAATTACAGGTGTCCATGTGCGTAAGTGGTTACTCTCCATCAAGTGGACTGCATGCTATTTCATACTTCTTTTTTCATACTTATAATATGAAAATAAGTAACACTTTAAGTAGCTTAATATTTTAAACTTCTATCATCAAATATATTCCATTTTTATACTGACACTGAATGTTGCTTTTTGTTAAGGGGTTTAATGAGGCCAACATTGGAATAAGGTACAAGTGAAGACAAGTGAATGGATATAGTAATCATTTAGTATTATTTTAATATACTATTGCACTTTTAAATTGTTCAAATTACATAATTATAAAAGTTATTCTGTCTTTATACCTTCGTCATATGATTGTTTTTAATTTAACTTATTTGATCGTTAAAATATTATTTATCCCATTAATTAAGTTATCAAAACAGAATGTTGAGTGTTTTTTTCGCATCAGAAACATGAAGATTTATTTTCAGACTAGCCGTGCACCGTGGTTTTACTTGCTGTTAAAAATACGGCATATTTAAAATGACATTTGATGGAGAGGATAAATTTGAAGATGAAATATGAATGAAATAAAGATTAAACATATGAACTTTAAATATACTTGAAATAGTCAACTGCTGTGGATTAGTTTTACGCGATGCAAACACGCAGACAAACAGGAGGAATACGATTCTAGAAACGTCTAATAATGTAATTATACCCTACAAACATTTATTTATCAAATATACAATGTACAGACACACAAAGCTTTAATTTTTATTTTAGTGAAGATTTTATTTAGACAGCCCGCCCTTAAATATTGAAAATGATTTCAAAAATTTCGAGCACACGTAATTCCCTCTACAGCCTTATTACGCCGAGGCGAATCTTTAAATTAGCTTCGTTTGCCGAAGGGCTGTCTGAATGTGACAGATGTCAAAACATTCTCATCTGAATTAATCTGCGACTTTTAAATATCTAATGATTTAATATTAGACTATATGTATAACTGTGGTTGTGGTTGGGAGGAATGCTGGAATGTTGGGAGGTTTCATTATATGATTACATAAAAAGTGATTTGGTGACAAAAAACCTTAAATAACAATATAGTCAAGTCATGTGGTAGTTTTATTTGGAAAGTTTTCCGGGAGTTTTGAAAATTTGATTATTTTATGGATTTTGGTATGCTCTTCTCGTAAATCAACTTTGCCACCACGTATCTTCGCCTGCGCTGCCATTTTGAATAAATGGCGCCTAAGAACAGTTTTTGGGAAATTCTGCTTTCCGAAGCATTTCATGAGAAAAACATTTGTGTTAAAAAATAAACTAAACAAAATTTGCTACAATTTGTGTGTTTATTTTTTTCTGCAAAATCAATAGATTTGGCGTACGACCGATGCAAATTACATATCAATATCATATGGAGGTATCCACGGTCAATCTACACTGGTTCTATGACCTGATATATTACTTGGCTTATATTGATATGACTAATATTTATTTGGCAATGATATACAAAAACATTATGGTAATCTATAATTAATATTATAAAGCAGTAGAGTTTGTTTGGTTAAACGGACTAATCGCAGGAACTACTGGTTCGAATTGAACAATTATTTTTGTGTTGTATAGTAAATTTACCGAGGAAGGCTATAGGCTAGATAAGATCACATTTTATTTGTTTGTTTTTTTTTCTTATGTAACAGTGGTGAAACCGCGTATCGCATCTAGTGGAAGATATACATATTCAAGAGTCACCAAAGAAGAGAAGATTAAGGGGAATATTCTGTTACACAGTAATAGAGCAAAAAGTTAGCGCAAAAAACGCTGTGCTTGATCGTTCCCTGCGGGCAACACTTATCATTGACATTAACTTTTTTGTTGTCCATAACATTTGCATAACTCTGGAACTCTATCGACGCAGCACGCCTCGAAGCCTCCGGGCGGCGCCGGGGAGCGATGCGGCCTATACTTTGTAAGATCATTTTCAGACTTCGTGAACTCGCACCGTCTTTAGGGAACTGTAAACGGGAGGTAATTTGTGAATTACCTTAATGTTTCATAACACTGTGCGCATACATATTTTTTTGATGTAGCGCATAAAAAATAATGTGTCAACTCAAGTGTTCAATGTAAACAATGCCGTGAACTTTTACAAAGATTTTGATAACAATATTTATATAGTCATTCTAAATTATTTGTGCCTTTAAAAATCTATTAACATTTTAGTTTTATACTACAAAAACAAAGAATTCATTTTGTTTCAAATGAGAGTATAGAACATGTTAGACGTCTTGTTGTATTATTACCAATGCACAACATCGTAATCAAATAGTGCTGAAAAATTTTATGAATTCGCAGCAAGCTTTTACTGATTGTCTTAAACGAACAAAAAAAGAAGACATCTCTATTGCCGTGAGTATGTTGTAATGCGAAAATGTTTCTAAACACATATTAATTGAAAATACAGCAGCCAATGGGTTCCTTGTTCGATCACCGACCACGCAGATATCTAAATGATGAAATTTAAAGTTTTGTTTTGGGTATGTGCGACCAGCGTGGTGGTGCGGTCACCATACCGGCTAGACATGCAGTGGGTTCAGGGCCGGACAAATATCCGAATGATGAGTTTAGATTTTTTTAGGTCTGGGTGTTTGTGTATTCGTCTTTGTGTATATATTTATGGTACTTACGACACAGAAGAAAATCTTAGTGTAGAAAGCGTGTGAATTTTGTGTGTATCCAACCGCAGTAGATAGCGTTATTATTATTATTATATTATTTGAATGCATCTATTAAAACAAATAATTGGCCAAAATAAAAAAGACAACACAATAAGATACCTTATCGACACTTAACTTATACCGCATGCCTTTACAAAAGTTTCTTAGCCGCAGTAATTTTTCATCCGAGCCAAATCCATTCTCAACAGACTTTAGAACGGCACTTGACAAATTGGAGCCTCCATTTTGCATCCGATTGTCCTCAAGAGGCACGAAATGAGTGTAAAAAGTGCTCTCGAGCGAAGTACGTGGAATTAGAAGGAGTTCTTGGATGGGGGACGATCCTATTAAAAGACCCGGCGATGCAGGTGTCTTGCGATGCCTTAGCGCCGGCTTTATTTAGCATACTTAACTATCTTATGCTATCTACCTTCTACTTTGGTTTAAATATTTTAACAAACTTAATTTTTTTAAGGTGTAACGTTTTGATTATGTTCTTTTGTGGTGGTACTACCTGCTATTTTTATTTGTGACAGATTTGTAAATTACGTTTTAACAATAAAATCACATAATTATGTAAATAATAATAATAATAATAATAATATAAGGTTTTTGAATAAATGAATAAATGAAAGAGTGTATGAATAAAAATAATAGGTAATTTTATTTTAAAGGTTACAAATAATACTGCATTATGTTGTTTTTATCGGTCATGGTTTAGATATGATGCAAATTCTTACTTTTTAACCATTATTCCTTTATTTATTATTTATTGTCTGGCACGCAGTTTCGGGTTTGATCCTCGGCAAAAGAATTTTGATTTCAGTAGTGGGTCTGGGTTCCCGTTTTCATCTTTTTCCCAACGAAACCAGGACACAGGAAAAATCCTAATGTGAGGCAACGATTGTAAAAATCGTTATTATTTTTATTAATTTCTCTACTCTATTATCCTTTCCTTAACTTGACAACTACTTTGTTCAAATTAAGCTTATCGTATCGTAAGAGCGTATTGTGTACTAAACCTTTTCCACTCTGCGAACAAAAGAGCAGCAGTCAAATGGTTACCGCTTGATAATATGGGTATTATTTATATCGGGATAAGTCAATCAACTCATTAAAATATATATGTATGTTATGTGTAATTAATAAATCAAACGGTTCCTCAAATAAAAGTTAGTTTACAATTTACATAAGAGTAAAGTTTAAATTACAGATAAGAATGTGTTACATATTTTAATTAAATATTGCAGACGACACGGTCGTCGATAATATTAAATAAACAGTTTGAAATGAATAATAGCAATCAGGTTGAATTTAATAATGTAACGAGTAGCATGCACATGATCCACTGAAAATATCCATTAACCGGTTCAACGCATCACACTGAGTCGTTCCGATGCGATGTAACATCCCGCTCATAATTGAGCGAGCGTTCTTCCGAAGCCATTACTCGCTCGTACTCGTTACCGCGGTAATGAACTCGCATTATGAATGCAACGAGGCATCGCTTCTCGATGCACCGAGAACCACCGAGAAGAATTAATTCATTTGCATGTAAAACTTCACCCGAGTAGCGCGGTCTACTTAAGATTAGGTGCTTGAAGCGCAGAGTCGATACTGTTTTAGATTCTGATCGATTTGATCTCTTAGTAAGTAGATAGTTTTCATGATCATTAAATTATGTAGTATAAACATGTATTGTAACTTAAGTAACTGGTAAAAATAACAGTTTTAATTTTAAATAATGCATTGTAAAAATACTCGTACGTGATAAATTTACTTTGTAGGAAAGAATATAAAAAGTAGATCAAAGTGTTTAATTGCAGCCTGATTTTGTTGCAATTACAAAATGACCTATGGAAATATATTTTGTATTTTAGAGATGGCTATTAACACAAAATATGCTTATGCATACACATAATATTTATACACGTCATTTTTGGTGAAATATGTGAAATTTCCAATGTTCTTAGTAAGCACCGTCTGACACTGCGACCCGATCGTTTGCACTCTTTACAACACCCCTATCTCACATTTCACGCGGTTTGTATGATCTGCAAAATAACCCAGATATTTTTCTTACACATTTATGAATTTAAATCTGGCTGCATCGGAATTATATAATGTTTTCGTAAATGTTTTACAAGCGTATATATGCAAGCGGGGTTAGACAAATTCTACAGAAAATACTACGAAAACTATGTTTGTCACCGTCTACCTATTTTTTTTTTTTTCACTTAATTATTTTTGAGCAGTCCGCTTGAAATATTTTTTTTCATCCGATAAAATTATTCTCAAAATAACTTAATTACTTAATTATTTAAATAATTTAGTTAGTCACGATATAAATTTAATATAATTCTATACAAGACAGAAATAACGAAACTGTCTTTCGACCACTTTATAACTGAACACCATTTCATAAATAATGTGGTGGTAGCGATACTTATTATAAAATAATTAAAAAGTATAAAATATTAAACTGAAGAGTTTTAATGAATATTTTGAATAAAATTAAAATCCATATTTATTTTTTGTTCATCGAAAATATTGCGTAAAATATGTGTATTATCATCATTTCTTATTTTCTATCTGTACCCACACGGTTTCCGCTCGCTTTGGCGCGCATGATCCGCGTACGGTCTGAAAAATGCCGCGACCGTTAGCGGAAACATATCAATTCAATTTGAGAACGCGCGCGCACCGTGAAATAGAGCCGTCGCGCTAAATCATGGCCGCGATAAACATATCGGAAGGGTTTATGTTTTATTAACTGTGACTAAAGATTTTATCTGTTGCCGGAAAATTTTATAATATTTTTCCTACTTTCTTGTAGTCTTTCATATTAAATAACTCAATGGAAGCAAAGTGTATGTTTTGTCTTTTGATTTTATAGTCTATGCCTTAGTTATCTTAGGGTTTAGACAATTAATTAAAACAACTGTAGAATGTACTAATAGTAGTCACTTAGTACTTAAGTTTCTATTTGTATAATAAAATTCACAATAATTACTATACACTATAATATTAGACAATTCTATAATTAACATTAATTTCCACTTGTTCGGATTTAACTACTGTATTCAGTGCTATATCGCAAAATGTAACCGTACATGTGCATGTATAGATGTAATGTAAATGTACATGTATAGAGTTGTGTATGTCAATTGGAGGCGACTAGAAAATTTGGCCAATCTTTAATCGAATAGCATTTTTATTACATAAACTGTAATACATCCATGTAGAATGAAAAGTGGCTCCTGCTGTTCATGCATATCTATCATCAAGCCCTGATAGCATTAGAAATTTGTTTGAGTCGGCCCGGATGCGTTGTTACTCTTGAAACGTTAAACACGTGTTAAAACATATTTTACAAGTCAATATTTTATTGTGCCATTTAAAACTAGAAGAAAGGATGGCTCTGCACTGCTGCCAAAACAGAAGTCTGGCAGTTGTACCGCAGGTGACGATCAAGTCAACATTCTACTAGTGTAGGTATAAAAAGATATAATAGAGTTACAGTGACTTTTCAATTAGTTATGCTCAATATACGTTAGATATTAAAAGGATGTGCAAAAGCCCCGTCAATGTTGTAACAAGCTTTCACAATTAACCTCTCCGTCGCTAATAAGATAGAAAGAGCTTGGCTCAGTAAAAATTCAGTGCGTCATTCGCCGCTGAGTGGGTATAAAAATTAAAAATGCACACGCGAGCGATGCCTCAAGGAAAATATGTTTCACCGAGCAAATGCTTCGTAAAATTTTAAAGGACGCTATAATATACATTTTTTTCACAACCAGAGAAATTTCACTTTGGTCTTCCTATCTCTGTTTGCATTTGAATTAACATTTTGTGATAAAAGAATACTTTGTCGTTTGGAAAAGTTACCTTGTGTTGTTTTAAAATAGCTATATTATTTACCAAGACAAAGTTACATTATTTACTCTTTAGGACTTTTTTTAATAAAATTAAAAATAAAAGCAATGTTATTCTAATCTAGAAACTAAGATAAACATTGCACAATTTTCCTTTGCTATTAATTATTATTTGTTGTTATTAATAACTGAAACTGTGCTTTTCCAAAATTTGTATCTGAAACATTTGTGCTTTTTTAAGCTCCAATATCAAAATATGGCTAACATTAGATTTTTTTAATAAATACTATAACCTAATATAAGTTAAATTCACATAAAAAACGTATAGAACAATTTAAACGAAAACTCCAAACTACGCCCCCTGTGGTGTGCAAACATAAAGCGCAGCGCACCTTGCCCTACCAACTGTATCAAAATGATAAAAATGTAGAGATCCAATAACCATTCATCCATCAAGTGTCAAGATATAATCTCGGCTCGGTGCCACTGCTTAGCCCTGGTCGGGCGGAGGAATATAAAAATGCCTAGAAGATTTACAGGTTTGGGAGAGATATCGCAGATTTCGGCTGCATTGTGGCCGCTTAGTGCGAGAATGAAATAGAACCTTCGAGGGTAAACCAAGTGGAACAGGTTATATTGGAATGTTTTCCTTTTATGTATAAATGTAAATATTTTCGTATTAAATGATGTATAATTATATTTACGTTACGTTAAAACCGATTAAGCAATTATTCTACATAAAACAAAAACTAAGTTTAATTTTACAAATGAAATGTTTGTAAATGTATGACATTTATATTCTTATGCCGGTAGTTGATTAGTTCTGCAATATTCTGCTTTAAACACTATAATATGATAAAGACACACTTAGTCCAGTTAAGTTAGTCTAAAGAGTATCTTTGAACCCGACCTAAGGTCTTTATTTCTTCTTCTTTCTTAATTTCTCTTTACAGTTGGATTAATTATAGATATAATAGCTGAGGCGGCAGCAATTACTTACTGCCACCCAAAATTTGCATTAGATAACCGCATGGTCGTTTGTTGTATAAAAAAATATATTAGTATAATTTTAGTGGCAAGTAAAAAAAGTGAAAGTAAAATATTACTGATAAATTCTAGAATAAAATTTCTTTATCTGTTTGAAAGTATATCCAAGGATATCATTTCCAAGGGGCAGTAAGCAGTAAGAAATCTGTTTGTATCTGGCATTCCGGGCCAGCGAGCGATTTAAATCTCTTAAGCTTACGAGCGGTCGCGGCGCCACTCGAGAACTCACAAATCTTTCATAATCTCGCCGCTCCCACGAGGGGCGTTCTTCATGCTGTCCTCTGCTTGCAGGGAACTGGAAATACTCTTACAAGAAAAATAAAATGGAATAGTTTAAAAAAGAAACTACACAAGAGAAGAGGTTAATAAATCTACCCTGGTAGTGTTATTGATAGGCTTTTGTGACAAATATTAACTGTTACTAATTCATTTCTAAACGTAAGCTTTTGCTATATGTGTATTATTTACAAGAATGGATGTGTTGCTAATTTTAATATTTTGCGTAATTTTGTAATGATAATAATGGTCGAACTATTCCGATGTAAGTTTAAGACTTTACCACCACGTCTACCCTTGGTACACCAAATTACCTGAAATCGGTAATCAATATTACACGGTAAGGTAATATCGACCAGGTGGCATTCTGTTCTATCTGGGCTTAGTTATAGATGTACATAAATGCCTGTGACCACTTAATATCGGGTGAGATGAATCTTCGAAACATAAAATATTTTTAGGATAAGTATTCTTAGTTTTGTTGCAGTATCTACCAGTTATAGGTCTGCCTAAAAAGTTGGAAAATATCTGAAAAGTACTCATAATATTATAATATATGTATGTACCCAAAAATAAATAAAAATATATCCTATAAGCATATGACCTTCATACAATATTGAAATTGAACGCTTTTTGTTTTGGGAAATGATTGAGTGGTTTCATAAGTAATGAAACGGCCTCGTCAACATTGTTTTCATTTTTGCCGGTGGCATACGAGCCGTATTATTTTATTTTTTATTTACCTATAACGTGACGGCTGGGGCAGGTACAACCGGTATTCATAAGCAAATACAAGGCGAGGGACCCCATAATTTTCGGTTTGCATTTTTCCATCGTGACCGCGAACTCGATTTCGACTCCCAAGGGCGGGCGGTCGCTCGGCCTCAAAAATATTAATGAAAATTTTTACATAAATTTATTCGACAAAGGGGCCCACGCGTCGCTCCAGTCGATGGGGCTTCGCTTCTGTTTTTTATTTATTAATTTAATGGTATTTTCGGTCTAATTACCTGTCTGAGGTATAATTCATTCCACGCGTAACGAGTATTTGTGGGCATACTCGTATGAGAAATTTTTGTTTTATTAGGAACATAACAAATTATTTATATTCATACCTTTTCCGTATTTTTGTGTATACTCGTAATTATAATAATAAATATAACAAATCATTAAAACTTGGCTTTTAATTTGCTTGTGGCCTGTTTTTTGATATGAATTTCTTAGATTAAATAATGTCACTATAATTATAAAGCTCATAAATAAAATATAGACACATTATAACCTAAGAGTTTTGACAAATAAACAAAAAATGTTCACATATCTCGATCAAAACAAATTCTTCAAAATATAATAACCATTGAGAATCACTGACCACTCGATTTCGGACGGCAGTTTCGTACCCTCTCCCCAGTTTATTGGAGTTTCGATAAAAAGCAAAGCATTCTTGGTTTAACCCTTCACCGTCGGCTTCAAAAGAACAAACGCAATATATCGGGGGTTCGGCTTAATTTGCTCGCTACGTAACTTTAATGCGAGTGGCCCGAAATGCTCCAAATTACTCCACGATATTTTTAACGCGTGGAATGCGACCGTTTTCGGTTACCAGTACGATATTAACAGGGTTATTGACTAGCTGGATTCTCCAGGTCTGATATTTGCTTCTAAAATTTCGAAACTGCTGTTGAAAAGTTTAGTTTTACTAGTTATCTTCATCGTAATGACAATAAAATGTTTTATTCCATAAGATAAAACAGAATGAAGTCAATTAAGGAAAAAAAAAATAAACCGATATCCAGGAATGTGTATTTCAGAAGGACAACGTAAGTTTTAACTTAATGGATCTGACGCAAGTATTCATATTATGGCAAAATATTGTAAAATTTTATATTAATGAATGTACATTATCCACCCATTTCAAGTGTCTAATATTAAAGTATATGTAAATTATTTATTTTAAATTAACAAAACATATACACACAAACGTAAGTAATAGATAGCTATTATTACTTTATATTTGTACTTAATTATTGAATTTAATTACGTTCCACAAAGCATTTCCTTTCTACGCTTTTCATTTGCATCGTACGCCACAAGAATCCTATTAATCCCCTCTGCATCTAGAATTAACGAATCGATCATAATTGATTAAGTAACGGAGGCAAGGAGAACCACAAAGGAGTCCATTCGATTCTCCTTCTCCTGTTTTTCTCAAAACAAAAACATCCCTTCCTTTTTTGACCGGCCGTCGAGAATCTGGCTTTGTTCATTTGCTCGGTAAACCGATAATTTCATTAAACAACAAAGTGGGACTCCTCGGGACTCTTCGTAAACACGGCAAGAAGCCAATGTCCCCTAAGATGGAAAATTCATTTGAAGAAAAAAATTTAGTCCGAACGCAACGCGGAAAATTAAGAATCTTATCCCCCTGCTTTGCGTATTTGGTTTGTTTGCTAGAAGCAATGTTGCTATAGGAAAAGTAACTAAAGAGAATTATAATACTTAATGAGTAAAGGTATTAATTAATAGTATCCTTTTCTGCAAGTCAGATTTGAAGATTTGTTAAAACTATACTATTCTTTATGAAATTTACAAAAATATACAGCTACAATAGTCAATTTCATGTTATACGAGTATGCTTTAAAACTAGCTGTTATTACCAATTTAAATACAGACAAATGATATTTTCAATACGATTAATAAGTATTATTTCATTAACATATTAACTCGGACATTATGTTAAATAAACACTCACTTGATTGCTATCTGATATTTAAAAAATAATAATGGGTTTATTATGCTTTAGGCTTTTAACATTAAATTATAAACATTAAAATAACAAAAAGTGCGTACATCGAGGGAAACTAACAAACATATCTTGGGAACTATAAAACCGCTAGATAACTTACCGCTAGATTGAGAAAAATACTCGCCAACAGCTAAGGACACCCCTTACGGGTTTCCACAGATGTGAGAAATAATCACACAAGACTGCACAGCTAAGAGTCGCAATTAGAGGCGGACTCGAAAAGAATATGGCGGATGGCGACCCCTAGCGACACTAATAGCTATCCCACTTAATTATATAAAGTGCTTAAGTAAATGATGGCTAATTCGGGCCCGAGCTCACCGTCCCGTAAACAAGAGGTGTGACGTCACCGTCGACAATCTGTCACCTTCAGTTCCGGACCTTTTTCCGCGATTCTCTCATTGTTGCCTTCCGGAAAGAATTCTTTCTTTTCCCTTTTTTACGCCTGCAATTGTCACCCCCTAGTATTTGTTGCGAGGCATGATTAAACACTCCTGTCAAATTTAGTTAATTTTTGTTTTCAGTTCGGTTGAAGTTCTTTTACAGTTTTTAATTCATTCTGCGGATTCATTGGTGAAAATTTTCACGAAGACGTTGTAAAATGATTTTTCAATTAAGGTACTTTAGGGTTATGATGAAAAAATCTAAATGTAAACATATTCATTTTCTTCATTATAAACAATAAACAACATAATCGAATGCAACATAATCATTTTTAAATTTTCCTTCTTTTAAGTAATTTTTATAGCTATACAAAAAGATGTGAGCATAATATGTATATTACCCGATATTGTTCCCCATTACCATTATTATCATTTTAAATTTTAGTAACTCTAGTAGAGCAGATTTTTTACATAACTTCGAAGAGTAGTGTGCAACAGCTGTTAGCTGTTTTCCCTTTATTTCTCCAATCAGCAAGTCAAGCAGTCATTATACTTCCTGCATAATATTTGACGAGCCTGTCAAATATTTCGATTCCATTTTTTTTATCCGTGTCGTGGCGTGTCGGAGCAAATTTACATTTAAATAGAACATCTGCGAGTCAGTCGACCCTCTTAAGGCCTTCATAGCGTTTTTCTTACCCGCTAATTTGTAAATCGCTGCGTAATATCGAAAAATTAAAATGCTGATGTCATATTTTATCCGCTATTTATATGCTAATAGCGATGTCTTAGAAATCAGCGAAGGGATGAAGCTTGATTAAAATATCAATAGGTGATTTCGTGTCAATTTATGTTCTTGTCCATACCAACAATTTCTAAGACGCGTGTGTGAAATCTCAATGAGCGCCGAATTTCGCAAGGCAAACTCCAGCCATTACAATGCAAAATCCTCAGTACAACAATTTTGATGAGCTTTAATCTGGACGCTCATCCCATTTCTCAAGGCGTAACATCACTGCAATTATTTGTAAGACGGAAGGGTTGAGGACTAATGCCGCAATATTCGTAAATTAAGAGGCTTCGTCTGCGAGAGAGTCGGTAAATATTATTTTTTTATGTTAATAACCACCCGATTGCGTTAATAAAGCTTTACATCTCGTAATTAGTCGACCCATTGTCTACGAAGGCGGTGGAGCGGAGTCGGAGATGAATTGAAACAATTCTGATGAATCAAATGCGAATAGCGTTTTGTCCAAACGAAAGATTTCAATTGTGATTTTTGAATCTTAATCAGGATTGTATTTTGCAAATGAAAAAATAGTCAAACTTAAGGAGCGGTAATAAAAATGGAGTTAATTTGGTTATTAAATATGAAGGGAAAAGATGATGAAACTAGACTGTTAGACGCCAGTCAATTAAACAAAATAGCTCGGTACATTTTTTAGTTTAGACGCTAGGGGATGTGATAAATGTTACATTATATAAATGAAAAAAAATAGTTCATATTATTAGTTTTACGTAAGTTACTAAACCGATTTATGATTTATGTATAAAATTATAAATTGGTTGCAGTTACATATATCTTAATCATGCTATTTACGTTTTATTATTATGACAATTTCATGATTGAGTGTGTCATCCAAATCATTAATTCGATGCGTATAAAATTGAATCGTTCCGCCATCATCGTCACAGCAGTGGGTCCATTAATTAATAAATTAAACAATGGCGTTCTTAATTCGTAGCGGCTTGCCTGAGCCGCAGCGAAAATATTTGCCATGTATAAATTCTCTCTCGGATGATGAAGACAACCCTTCAACGCCGGGCCTTCTTTATAGCTCTATTTGTGTATTTTAATTACTGTCATTATATGCTAATGACTACCATCCCTTTTTCTTATCCTCCTAAATGGGTTATTGCAGCCTTATATCTATATCGCGCGTCTCCAAGATTTAAATAATAATAATGCCATTCCACGCCTGGGAAGGATTATTCGCTTAATTTTTTCCAACGGCCGAATGTTTTGATTAATTGTTTCGCCGCTCAGCGGAGATTTCCACGGTAATTTGTTTTGTGTTATTAACTTGACGAGGAAGTCGTTTGCCGACTTGGAAAATTTGACTTTTTGTTGTGGTCTATATATTTTTTTCACTGTTGGCTCTTTTTCTTTGAAATATATGATTGTTTTGTTATAGTTAAGTAATTTTCTTATAAACGTGTTTCGCATTTTAACATTTCTTTTAACTGATTTACCAACTCTTCATGGAGCTAGCGGAGCGTATATGTTCCCACATTTCCATTTGTATTTTTCTTAAAATCTTCCTTGTGTTTTATTCGAAAAGTCTTTCAATACGCGAACAAAATCACACTCTCAACACCACAAGTGTACATATTGGCGCTAATACTCTATATTGTGGCAGCCGCGGATGCAAATCGGGGAGATCTCGCATCTTAACGACACACATTTTCTTCCCTCGCACCGCGGAATCTCGGAATTCTTTTACATAATCATGTGTTGAAAATATAACAGCTTTTTAGCAGGGGCATGATAAACTGTATTTATGTATGCAGCGTACGTACAGAATATAATACTTACGAGTATTTAGCATAATCTTCGGCTGATTTGCGCCCGCTTTCAGCGTACAGAATGAATTTGTATTAGACTGCATATAGAGGGTTTTGGCACGTTGAATATTTTGCACGTTTAATAAAAATGGATGATATTAGTGCAAAGTGCTTTGGTTAACAGAACGAAAAGTTAAAAGTTATGCTCAATGTATTTTCACAATTTTGACTGAAAGCATTAATACTTATATCACAATATGTTAACAACATATAGCGATGATTCAAAATCTCTACATAACTATCGCCAATATAATTTATTACATACCTACTTATCAAACTTCTATTTACCAATATTCTGCAACAAAATATACCTACGGCCTAAAACATAATGCTTAAACTACAACAATAGTAAATCCATTGATGGAGTTCCTTAGTTAGTCTATTTGGACTAGTTGAGAGCACCATCATAGCCACATTTTCTGTTAAATGCCCCAAAGTTTTAAATGTGTAATAATGTAATCGTGTAAAAATAATGAAGGTATAACTTCTCGACGCGTCTCTACTCACCTTCCTTCCAAGGCTTGTTTAGATTATGGTATTTTATAATCGTGTACCGTAATAAAAATTAGGTGTGCACGACTTTCCTTCTAAAAGCGTCTTACGGCGCGATGCTCCCCGTAATTTTGGCATCGTTGGCGACATCGCCTGTCCATATTTACCGACACCGTTGCTTTTTACACAGTCGTTTCGTTGTGTTTACGGCCGCGACACTGCATTACCGTTATGCCACTGTGTTATCGTCTTGTCAAAAGGGGTTAATATCATGTTTTTGCATTTTATTTTTATTTGCAGTTGTTAGTTATCAGTTAATTTTGTTTTTTTTTTTTATAATCATCCACAAGTAGATGTCTAATTTATGCAATTCTTATAAAATTTTGAGTGATCTATTGTATAAATGTTTTTTATCGCGCACATAAATATCGTTAATATTTTGTTTTGCAAATGCAGTCAAATTTGCAAATATTCTTAAGTATCAAACAAAAGATCGATGCTGTTAAATTAATTCGGCATAGAAATCTTTCGAAATTCTGAAGAGAAAGACATATTCGCGTTTGGCATATTTTAGTCTCAACTTTGTTACAAGATGTAACTAAAACTATCTCATGTTTTATTAATAAATCAAATAGAATTGGCGAAATTTATGACATATTGCCGCCGTAGAACCAGTAGAAAGCTTGGACGAATGCTAATGTCGCTATTATTGAGTCGCTGAGCTTACTGGTAATATTTATGGCAATTGAAAATCCAGCTCTGAAATGTACGTACGTATGTGCACGTGTAGACACATTTCACGATGTCCTACATTCGTCGTATTTTCTCTCTTATGTTTGCCGGTATAAGAACGAAATCTCGGGTCTTCGTGTAATGGAACTCGGTTAGCATGTTTCCTTGTCGCATTACGCATAAGTAGTGCTCTCTCCTCACCCTATTAACGGTGATATATGCGACAATTCTTTTACCAAATCCTCGAAACAGAAGGGAAGCGGTGTCATATCGCATATCGCGCGACATCGACGTCTCATGTGCGACGCGCTAATTCCGTCCTGATAAATGATTCTGCGGAATTTTGAATTGGAAATTTTCTACGATTCGTCACCTTCCACGGTGTTTGCATGTGTTTGAGTGATGTCGGTGCTTTTGGAAGATGCGTGTGATAGTTGATATAATAGGAATGAGCTTTTGTAGTTTTTCATGAAATAGAAGTGATGGCATCCTGATGGTAAATAGTCACAGTCACCCATAGGTATCTTTAATAGAAATAAAAAAATCATAAATAAAATCGGAGACCTACTCAATGTACTCAAAGGAAGCCTCTGTGGTTTGATCTTGAGGCACCACAACCACACCTATTCTTATTTCAATGGTGTGGTATCTAATTCGAGGCATTCGAACTGTAACCAATCTCAGAAAAAAATAATCATATACGGTGTTGATTTCTATAATCATTTGTATAATCATTCATGTTGATACAGATGGAAACCAATTATAGTTAGATGGACTGCTTGGACTGCTACTGGAATGGACTGGGTGTACATTTGCTACTTCTATATTATGAAAGAAAAAACATAAGGTCGGATGATTCTACAGATGCTTTTAATACTATATACTAAGTTATATAAGCTGTTTTATTTTTATTTTAGTAGGCGCTTCCAATTCTAAAACAGACAATTTTAAGAAACTTCGCTTTCGCTTGGATCTTTGTTCGGAAAAACAAGGAATATTCCAAGCGAAGGTGGTACAGCCCGCGGGCGATTTGCAAAAACGTATACGCAATCCAGACTAATAAGAAGCGAACACGCGTCCCAAACGCGATTCACGTGTTCAGACAAAAACTGCGATGTTCCCCTCCGTAGCCCGCGTGTGTGATGTATGCAAAGAGGGAATTGAATAAGGTGATTTTGTTCGGGGTCGCTCCCGTAGGAAAAGAATCCGCCAGCGGTAATGGCGAATACAATAAATTTTCATAAACAAATTGCGATTTGATGGCGGAATATCGGCGGTGCGCGTGTGCTAACTCCCAATAAGGATTGATAGGGAAACAATGTCGCGACACTGATTGAATGTCAATTTGTGGTCGGATGTGGGAATAATTCCGCGTAACGGCGTACACGTCGCCTTAACGATGTGAGGATCGACGCCGCCCGGAATGAAAATCATCCGCGAACATCCGAGGTGCCGGATGGAATTTTTATCAATTTCATATCAACCGATGATTTGTCTTGTTACGTGTCTAATGTTCAAAGGAATACTCATAAGTGAGTAAGGGTGATAAAATATGTATATTGAGAAACAATAATGGTGTGCATCTGTTTATTAGGCTTGTAAATCCTTTTTATATGTACTCGTACATGTAATATACATTATAGCTTGTAAAGTCTGCATTGATATAATGATAGATATGACAAACTTGACATGTGCTGACAGATAGACAAATATTAAATGGCAGCATTTTTTACCATATTTTACTCTACATATCGGGGTTCGAATCCCAGGCACGCACCACTGATTTTTCTAAAATTATGTGCGTATTAGAAGTTAATTATCACTGCTTT
>DWLI01000258.1:0-24639 GCA_018249915.1 Cecropterus dorantes dorantes
AACGATTTAATTGTTTTGTCGTATACCGCAAATTTACATTTTATTAGAAACGCATGGATAACGAAAGGCATTTTGCCTATTAAATATTTCGTTGCACATAAATATTAAATATTTAATAATAAATATTTTGAATTTGAGTTAAGGAAAAGGTTGTACAGAAAAGACTCAATTATTGCTTACTAGAGATTTCTTGTATACGTTATTCGGATGGTGACAAAAAATCATAGAAATAAAATAAGAAAAAATAATGTGTCCAGCTGACACCTATAAATTTTAGTCCACTGTTAAATGCATAATTGTAGGTAACGCAATGTTATTCCAAAAAACTTATTTTATTTCAAATGCGTAAAAGCATATTCGTTGGTATCTATTTCATTTTAAAATCTATTTCAATTATTCATGATACCTCTTTAATTATCTGTATAAATGTTATATTAATTAATGTTAAAAAGTGAAATCAACTATAAATGTATATTTTGCAATTTAAACACTGCCCTTAGGTAATATTAATTATTATCTGAGGGTAATGTTAAAACAAAAAAATAATAATAAGTTCTGAAACTCTAAGTAAGAATTTGTGTCAAATATTCTGGTTACTGTAATATATTTATTACTAGAAGGGATAAATGTAATCTTCAAATACTTTTAAAAGATTTTTCAAGGCGAATATTTAACATAATAATTGTTCTAAGTAAATTCAATGTGTTAAAAAAGTTTATTGCAAAGACTCTACATTATTATTCCAAAGCTGTGTAAAATTCACAACTTTTAACGGTAATAAATAAAATTTAAAATGTTTCAATTAAATTACTATTAAAATAAGTTTTTATTATATTTACAAAATATAACATGGCAAAATGGTTTTGTGCGGACATGATAAATGTCACATTAAAGAGTTATATAAAATAGAGTTACTCGAGTGAAAATATTCATTCAAATATATTATGGAAGATAAGCTTTTTTAAAATAAAAAGTTGTCATTTGGTTTGTGTGGTATATTTACCATTCCGGGTTTCATGGAACGCGCACGCAAAGTAATAACTTCTGACTAGATTCCACTTTTTACACTAACAGGACGCAACAACGCAAACCTATCTGAACTGAGAGCGGCGGCATTTTCACAATGAAAACTCTGCTCCATTCAACTAGTGGTATCGATCCGACCGCTAGTCACGGGACGCTGAACTTTCAATTTCACTTCAAGTACTGACACTGAAACTTCCCGATGTTCTCTCGGTATCTTTACGCGGCGTAAGAATGAAGTTACACATTTTGTTTAAGATTGATGAATGGAATAATGTAACACTATATGATTCGCGTTAGTTATGAGGGTTCGAAACAGGTGTCGGAAAATGCAATGTTTATTTACAACGTTATCGGTCGGATGACGGCGGGGGCGAGTCCCGCCTACGGGT
This sequence comes from Cecropterus dorantes dorantes, assembly GCA_018249915.1. Classification (NCBI taxonomy): domain Eukaryota; kingdom Metazoa; phylum Arthropoda; class Insecta; order Lepidoptera; family Hesperiidae; genus Cecropterus; species Cecropterus dorantes. Next base: position 1,416 of record DWLI01000258.1, read on the forward strand.
GCCGTCGGCGTGCGTATTCATGTGGAGCGCGAGCAGGCGTGCTATAGCAGCAGTGCGTGACGGGTTCGCACCTGATATAGGTGGAGGCTCGAGCAGACTCGGGAAGAAGGCGGGCAGGTCCGAGGTGGTGACGGGCGTGTTGAGATCCGCGGGTGCTCCGTTGGAGGCAGACACCGGCACCGGCTTCAGCGCGCAGTCGAATCCGAGGGCTCCGACGTCCGCGAGCGAGAGGAGGTGAGGTCCGGCCGGGGGCTCCGAATCGGTGCCCATCCCGTCCGGCACCACCTGCTCCTCGGCCCACGGGCCGAGTGGAATTACGTACAGCGCCAGCGTGAAGACGACCTCTCGCGCGGCCTGTGCGAAGGGGACTGGCGCCGCGCGACCCCGCGCCGCAGTTTTATCAATGGAGCCGCGGTCCCATATTCGGTAGCGGCGCGCGCAGATCTGCCAATGGCACGTCGCGTTGCCCCCCCTGCGGCTGACGTCACCGCCCGACGCCGCCCACCGCCCGCGCCGCCCCCCCCAGAGCCCGCCAGAGTCCGCCAGCGCCCGCCACCCTGTGTAGCTCGCCGGTCGCCGTGAAGCCTCTCGTGCCGTATGCTTCCGCGAGCTCCTATCCCTCCAACATTGACCGTGACATTGCTTTTGTTCTTGATTTTAATTGCACTGCTGTTATTAATATTTCTTGCTCTATCTATGTAGAGCCATATGTTGGCTATCGAATAGACTAAACTTGTAGATGAAATTATACTGACGTGTAGTATACTTCCATGTTAAGATAATAATATATAAAAAAAATGCATTTAAATATTTCTATTGTATTATTCCATTAGAATAATACAAATCGGATTGACTAAAATATTTCTTGCATTATTTATATGTTTTAGAGAAAGGTAAGAAACTACACGTATAGATATTAATTATATTATTTAAATGAATATTTTATTATTATGATCATTTAGGGTACATACGCAGTAAGACTATGATAATAAAAGATATTTATAACTATAGCTATAAATTTCGTAAATAGTTATAAATGTCGAGATGACAATTGAAAAATTTTAAATTTGTCAATCTATTATTTATTAAGCTTTTACTGAACTTTGGCTATTGCCTGTGACTCTACAATTCTGTTATAATTAGATCGTGAAATGAAATAACACTTTTGTGGTGTAATTTATGTATTCGTGTGTTGGCGACCATTACTTGATATTTTTTACTTAGTGCAATTGGTTCGAAAATCAATAATTATAAATATAGTAACCATATTATTGATCATTATAATATTTCACCCTAATACAGTATTACGCGAGATAATTAATGTATTTGTGGTAAATATAATGTGGCCCTAATAGTACAGGAATTTTCTTTTAATATATATTATAATATATCGAGGATATTACGTATTTTCTTAAGGAGTAGCAAGGTCGATATAGATTTCCTGCCGAATATCAAAATCTCCTAAATCATTGAAATTGACTCAGTTATGAATAACATTGGAATAATACCTTTAAATACATACCGTATTTGTATGTATTAAGTGTATTATTACCAAGTACAGTATTTTATCCTAATTCTAGCGTCAGACTTGAAATGCGAGTTACTTGTGTCCGTTTATTTTTCTACGGAATTGTAGTATTAGGAACTTACCTACTTACAATTATCAGAAGTAAGGAATTATAATTTAAATTATAGGTGGTAATGGTTATTACCTACTCCAGTAATTTTCTTGTGGGCGGCTAGTGCTATAGGTAATATAATAACTGGTCTTGGTCAAGCCAATTACTGAGAGCTAATTAATTACTGCAGAATAATTATAATTATTTACTTACTGGGTTCTCAAATATTTATATTATAACGCTTATGTTTTATTATGAAATGATTTGTGACAATTCAAACTGATTTGATATTTTTGGAGATTTTTTCTTTTTTAATAGAGTATACATGTCCCTGCAGCGAAATTTAATCAATTTAATGTTATATTTAAGTTATTAATTGAAATTTAGTAAATTTTGTTTCGAATATAATGACATAAACATCGCAGTAATCTACTTTTTAATTTTATTAAAATATATGTATACTTTTTTGTTACTTGAAGTGAAATAGATAGAGTTTAAAAGGTTTTCCAAATTACAATAATTTGGAAAAACTTTTAAACTGTATCTATCAGTCAAATCTCTAGCAAGACTAATATAGTATTTGAGTCCAGTTTTGTGTTTATAAGCTCCAATGATCGTTTTCTAAACTACATGTCAGTTTACTACTAGTATAGTATAAGTGTATAAAGATAAGGCTGCATCTCCGAGGACAATCGGGTTGAGTGCGCGGCTCGGGGCAGCCCGTGGCCGAGACACGCCGACGCCCGATCGGGCCCACATGCAGCCGCTAACCCAATTATCGCGTAACGGACACGATAAAGAAAAATAACAAACCCACGATTTCACCGACGTCTAATTATAGCGCGCTATTTGTGGGTGCGCGGGCGCAGGCGGCATAGCGTGGCCGCGATGTCAGGGCTATTCCTGGCCGTCAGCTGACGCTCCCGAGGCGCGTGCGCTTCTCTCGTAAACACCACGCAACCGATTGACGTAAAATACGAACAATCGAGTTTTCAGCAGGTGAATCACGGGATGAAAACGTCTCTGCGAGGATCGCACTAAAATTAACTTGACTGCTTTTGGTTCGAACTTCGGAGGCGGTTCTATTTCTGCACGTTACCTCAATATCCCTTGTCTATTTTAATCGGTAACCGTTTCGTCTCTTCTGGATTATTGTATAAGTATTAGACATGAGTTGTTATGATATATACAAACCTAAATGAAGATGCAGCGTGAGGCTATGTAAATACTTAAAGCTGTAGTGCCATAAGTAAGTTTTAGATATATATTCTTAAAACAATTGTATGTTCAAAAATAATGTAGAAATAGATATTATATCAACAACACCACACATAGTAAAATTCATAAAAATAATCTTATTAGGTACCTACAGTTGGTTGACCTTTGAACCATAAGCGTTTAGAAATAAAATTTACGAAATAAGTAAAGTTAGTTTAGTAAAACGAGATTACTATCGAGTAGACTATATAATTTGGATAACCACCTACTCGAGTACACATCTTAATGTCGTGTTCATATGTATCGGTAAATACGAAGGTGTTAATGCCCCCTATTGAGTGGGTCATGTGTGCGACATGTCACTACGAGTATCCCCGTAGGATGCAGACAAACAATCGTGGCTAGCTGGCTCCCACGGTCTGCCGGCGTCGTCGGTGGGTGGCTGTTCACAACAATTTTTAGTTCGCACGCGTTGTCTCCAACGTTTAGCTATTAAGAAGTATTCTTAGAATTTTGCAAAGTAATTGTGGACGCTTGTACTCGTTTATTTTTCAGACAAATTGAATCGCTTGTCTTACAAATTAACATTGTTTAAAATTATTTTTACGTACCTACAGCAAAAAATGATTTTTAGTTACATAGAATATGGAACTTTTATATTCATTCTTAAATATAGAAAGTATATAAAAAATAAAATAAATACATCACCAAAATAGAAAAAAGTCGTATTGGGATAATTTTAGGCGGTAGAATGCTTTGTAGTTTGACTCCGAAATGTTGTGTATTGCTATGTTCTGGTTTGAAGGGCGTGGTAAGGGAAACATCGACTGATCTGAAGACTTAAGACTAGTCATATCTTGTTGATTACAGATGTCCATTTCTAATACTATAAAAAAAATATAACTGTAATGCCTCGTTTGTTTATTTCAATTAGACTAAGAGCAATGTGTAATATAATACTGTTACTAACAAACTACTTAAATCCATTGTACAGTTGGATTGCAACGTGTGTGTCACGTACTCTCGTGTTAGTGACAGTGGCTCTTGTAATCGTATCGCTGTCAATGTGACATCGTGTAAACACTCTTGTCACGACGATGGCCTATTGGTGAGAAAGTCGTCCAACAATGGCGACCTACTGTCGTTTGGCGAGCGCTGACGAGACTGCCACTAATAATAGATAATATTATGTTGCAAATGCAATTCTAGGTGACGATGCCATCCGACCTATGAATAGATCAACACTTATGTGGCTTACTCTTAATATATTTCTAGTGAATCATTGTGAGGAATGCTGAGTGAAGCTTATGTGTGGATATGCGGCCTTTCATGTTTTTGACATTTTGTATTAATCGAAGTTAGTATTATTATTTTTGCGAACTGTACTATGTTCTGTGATCATTATCCTAGGCAGATAAAATTTTAGTTGACAAATTCAGCCGTGAAAAATATAAATAAAATTGTTATTTATAAGGCAGTATGCCTATTGTAGGTAAGATCTGCTTTTAGTTTATTCTTAATCTATCCAGGATGAAATTCTTGGCATTTCCTCAGTGACCATTAAATAGTGACGTACGAAAACTGTTAAATAATTAAAATATACACAATATACCATAATAATTATTATATTATATCTATCTATAATCAATGTCGGTACTCAGAACATAGGTACACAAATGTTTAGTAACAATTTTATATTTAGAATCCAGATTTTTTATTACTCATTACCTACTTATGATTCAAAAATCAATATCGGGGTATAATACTAGAAAATGTAGTTGACATGATTATTTCTAATTTGTTATAAGCTGTCAATTTAGTATCTATCAAAGATTTGGTGCACGGACTTTAGTTTTTTGCACGTTTGTATGATTGAATAAATATTTTAATTCTATTTTACCCTTGATCCAAAATAGGATAGCATGACATTTGAAAAAAAAGTAGATTTTCCATATATAACTTGAGTGGGCAGATCAGTTTATTATTTGATATGACCGAGCGTCTTTAAATTTGTAGTAGATATACTTATCTATATTTGAATTATGTGTCAAATTTTATTGTTTGGTGAGTCCAGTTTAGATAAAATAGCTGTCCGTATTAAAGGTATAATTTAATAACAAAGACAGTTATAAAATCAAGCTATAGTTAAGGGTGTTAATGATGAAATGAATAACATGTATTGTTTGTATAATAAATAAAGATATATCTAATACTTGATTAAATACTTTATTTTAATATGTCAAACAATAACAAAAAAATACAATTTTAATAAAACATCTAATAGGTAATAAATGTATATGTATGAGAATTCATTTTATACATTCATATGCATTTATAAAGAATTATAAAGAATCAAAAGTATTTTCAAAGAAACGTGCCAGTGTTACAAATAATAATAATAATAGAAATGACACCTAGTCATTTGGAAGCTTCTGTTTGCGCGCGTGAAAAGTATTCTCGAATAAGTGGAGTCGAAAGCGCTATCCGCCAGCGATGACCGATAACGCGCGTTAAAATAGCGCGTCGTGACGTTAACGCGCCGAATAGCGGCCGCTCATCGCAAAACAATGTTGGCTTTTGGCACCGGCTACGTCGTACTCGCGTCACGCATCACGCTTGTCACTCTTATAATTGCTACCACTCGACATTTCTAATCTCACAAAAACTCATTACTCACAACTGACGTAGCAAACTTGAAACCTAAAATGTTTATCGCGATATGTAATCGATGCTTCAACTGTTCAACGTAATGCACTTACGCAGGCTATATAGATAAATGCATGCGACATTCAACTTATCTATAGCATCACGTATGTCAATGTGACGAATTTTGTTGAACCTATAAATACTTACGTACGTTGTGCAATGCGTTAATAATAGGCAAATAGCAATCACAGTAGGCACTTACGCAATCACCGAAACTTCATTAACTGTCCGATTGTTATAGGAAGCATCTATTGCTATCTACTTGGGTACCCTTCAATAATAATTTTAGTGACTGCGGGGCAGACTTTCGAGTACTTTAGTCCTCAGAAGTGGCGACGCATCTGTAGTCAACTTCAGGTAGAACTCCTGTTTTTATAGGAATTGGTTATAAATGTCCATTAGCACTAATGACCACTTGGGGGACATCCATTAATTACGTAGTCATTTAAGGGGGAGGGAGGGGATCGCGTCGGATCTCATGAAGTCTTACGCAAAGGAGGGCGGGTCTCGACTTAATATCACGAATTTTTTTTCAAGTAATTGTTTTAGTGAAAAAACTGTATTAGATTACATAAATATAATATGTTTCTCTCTTACTTTGAGTCTCACTACTTATTTATTTATTGATTTATTGTTAATTAGAACGGTACAATACCACTTATACTAATTAACAAAACTACATTTCACAAAGGGGAAGTCGAAAGTCGCCAAAATCACATCGAGTCATTGATTTTTTTTATAGAATGGAAGTAGCAAACGAGCATGTAGCTCACCTGATGGTAAGTGGCTACTGCCGCCTAGGACATCTGTAACCTCTCTGATCAAAGTCTCACCCAATGTTAGCCACACATGCGTTGCTACCCCTTAGGACTAAGATCGAATGCCTTGGAAAAGGATGTCTCTAATATCACCCTCTGTTCATTTTATAAAAAAAACCACCTATAACCTTCTATATCCCGATATAAAGAGTTTGGTATGATATTGCATGTAAAATATTTTTAGATGATTAATATTGTACAATCTATTTGTCTACTAACTACCATATTATTATTATTCAACCTAGTATGTTTATGAATGGAGGTTTCAAAGTTTCGAATAGTTACGAAGTCAAAACAACCTTTCAGCGTAAACAACTCGGTCCATTAGTTTTTCTAACAATAGCAGACCGAAACATAATCTTGGAGTCGATTATATTTATTAATACCTATTGTTATAGGTAATCAGTCAAAATTTTGATATATGAATATTAAATACTAGCCGATTCCCGCTACTTTGTTTCAATTACAAAAGTTGATATATTAATATATGCGCTAATATATTATAATTATTATTTTCTAAACTCATTCTTGTACTAGATACAGATACCATAACAAAAAACTCAATTTAGAAACATTATTCTTTTTTAATCTTCTTTATGCGTTTTTCTAACACTTAGGTAAGATAATATCCTGAATATAAGTTTTACCAGTATTTAAAAAATGTTTTTGGTATCCGAGTTTAAAACAACCCGGCTGGACAAGTTTCCATCCTAAACTGCCTAACTAGTGGACCAAAGAATAAAATTATCAGTGACGAAAAGCTCGTTCATAGTCAAATGCACGCACATACCCAAATAACAAAAACGTATCCGCGAGATGTGAAATATAAACGTGAAAAACAAAAACAACTTCTCTTATACCGCTTATTTTTTTTACCTACCTACAAATGAAATATAAATTAAACAATTTAAATAAAAAATAATACGAGTAAACATCTCTACACTTTTATAAGAATGGAACAACTTATACATACGCTAAAATATTTTTGTAATCTCACGAATATATTATCATGTCTGAATGTAAGCTGAACTGATGTTTCGAGGTATCAAGTAAAGATCGTGCGTCACGCGGATAATTCCTGAGGGGTGGTAGAGCGGGCGGCGTGACGTCATTTATCGCCGAACACCCTCCGACCCCTCACGATTAATTCAAATGGTCGTCTGATACTAATTGACTTCCACTACCCGTAACGTCTCACTTGCTGGGCCTATTATTTTACTAATATTGTAGGTCTAGGCCAATCTAGCGTCCATACATGCGTACTCATTAGGTACTTATGTACCAACTCGTCATTACAATAATTGTATTTTTCCAAGTGCTTATAATTTTTTAAAATAAATATGTTTATTATCAAAATATTTTAAACATTCAAATTTTTAATACAAGTAAACGTATAAAAATACGAGTTTAGACTAATGTTATCGCGGAAAAAATCCACGAAAAATAATCGTCACTTCGTCTGCGCATTTTATAGAGCATAAACTTAGGTATAGGAGCTTTTTGCGTTTTTACGATAGGTTGTGTAGTAGCTGTGTAAGTAAGTTAGAAGACACAAATCTTACACTGCGATTGTAAAAGTGTTACTATGCTAGATTCAGTTCAATGACTAGGAGTCAATTTATATTTAATAGGTGAGAGCTGAAATATATGAAAGCTGTTGAACTGTGGTAGAGCCAGTATGGTTCGCTCACACTTCATGGTTTAGGGTACCTTTATTACATTAAATTTCACAGGAAGGTGTAAGACGCAACTGATTTCTATATTAATTCGACCACTTTAGTTCTCAGGATTGGTAATATGTTGTGAATTAAAGATAACCACGCGTGGCGGAGCGGTCACCATACCGGTCTGACTCTCAGTGAGTTCCGGGTTCGATTCCCGGCCAGACAGACATCTGAATGATAAATTTAGAATTCTGTTCTGGGTCTGGGTGTTAGTGTAATCATCTTTGTGTGTTAATAGCACCCGCGACACAGGAGAAAATTCTAGCGCGGGGCTATGAGTGTAGAAAGCGTGTTATTTAGACTACACGCTCGTTTTTTACTTCAATATTAATAAAAATAAAAAGCAGTACTTATTGTATTTTTTTTAATTGTATTCACTATTTGTTCCATTACATTATTGTTAACACAATATAATGCTGCTGTGATCTATTTAAGTATGTCGAGATAACATTTGTATTAGCACGATCAGCACGTAATGCAGTAATACAACGAATTTGTTGATTAATATCAAAACCACGCGTCGACAATGAATATAAGTCTGTGATTTCATTTCAAGTGCGACTTTGTGAAATCATACGCAAATATAGAGACAGGAAATAATGCTATGCAAATATCTAAGGTTATAGATCAATTGATTAAATAAAATACTTATACATCTCCTACTTAGTTTTTCACTAAACGGTCGCGACACTGCTATTTTTGTTTGGAACGAAATATTTGCGTGCGCAGCCAAACAACTTTTAAGAGGTAAGTACGTATAAAACACAGGGAAAAAATGATAATTTCGATAAAATGATATATTTTCAGCTTTATTTCTGTCTTATATATCGTTCAATCTTTGAACTTTAAAATATATACCGTAACAACATTACACACGAGTCAAAATATGTCTCAAAGCAAAATTTACGTGAAGATAACGTTTTATTTTTTAACAAACAAGTTATGTAAGCGCAATGTATAGCGATCGAATGTGGTAGTTAACGATGACATACATTTGCTCATAACAATCAAGGTATCAATTGGTGTGACGTAATCAGAAAATTGATAAAAAATTGTTTCGCGGAAAACTCCAGGGTGTTGTGCGTCAGCCGGGCACCTGTTGAATGACCGGCGCCTGTGCCCTTGTGCGGTAACCTTAGCTGGGAGCGATCGATATCAATGACGTATGGCCTCATTCATAACTAGGGAGGCACCCCTTTCCTCTTTAAACCCCCCTGTGTACCCCACACCACCGCTCTCTGTAACCGGTGGGAAATTCATGAATGGCGCGCACAATACAGTCGGATACATTTTCATGTGTACGTGAACGATTTCTGATTTAAATGACAGGGAGCTGGCAGACGTGCAAAATGGGCTAGGTCTATGAAAATGATACGTAATCTGATCTTATGTAAATACATTTTTCATACAATTGTAGTAAGTATATTATTTTCGATATATGTACGTCATGTATTTTTTTTAACTTAAGTGACAAGAATCAATTAAATTTGACTAGAATTACTATTTTTCTATGGTCGAATAATTTTACCTATGACCTTTCTACATTGATGGCCCAAATAAGAATTGAAAAGGGCACGACATTTATATTGTCACTTAACATAAATAATACTTTAAGGGAACCCTTTGAATAGTACAATAAAAGGAATGAACTGGTTTGTTGTGGGACGGAGTGTGTGTACTCGGGATTAAGTGTACAAAACGGTGCCATTATCGACAATGCGCTCGCGACAGACGCAGGAAGGAGACGTGGGCGCGCCGATTTGACACGCGCTGCATGCAATCAGGACTTCAACGTGTCAATGCGAGGAACTAAAGAATCCTATTTCTTTAAAAAAAGGCATTCATGACGACTGTCAATAGAAGTGAAAACTTAAAAAATAACGAAATGAGGTATATCAATGTACATATATACACAGTATACATGTAGCTCATGGAAAGCGCTCGGTGATGATTATACGAATATCATGATTTTTGTTCACATAAAATGCACTAACTGATATTACATAGAGTCTAGAATAAATAAATAGAGTAGTTATTAAACGAAGTTATCCCGAGTAATAGAAATACTGCCTAAAAAGTGGTCTTCGTTTTTGTTCATAATAAATATTTAATTTTTTTTGGGTTCGATTTATTCGGTTGTGTCTTTTCTTGTCAGTTCTTTCATTAATGGTTTGATGAGCGCTTTTGAAAACGTTCAATTTTGCTTTTAGTAGTTAGGACTTCTGTAATTTGCATTATCTTTGGCCACTTTAGTCTTGTACGAGTACATGTTGAACATGATGAAGTGAGTGAGTTTATTTAAGATTTGAAGCGGGAGGAAAAAAATGACTTCTCGTCGTAAGATTATCTTGTGAGTTCAACTTCTTTTTTTAAATTTATGACGAAAATTATTGAATATTTACATATAAAATACTGCATGATGGCCTTTTACCTATTGAGTGAGTTAATGTCCGTGCGTGGATCTGGCCCAAATGCGCACGAGTTCCATTATATGATGTTCACGATACTTTTACTGTCATACGTATCAGATTCACGGGGGTCGCAAAAATATTGCAGAGAACTCACGCGTGCAGGTGGGACATGCGTGAAGACCTTGACAAAAAAGGCACTTGTAACGATAGGCCCTAATATAAATTACGTCGATATAATACATGTTAACATAAATAATTGTTATAACGATCGATTCCATTATATGATGTCCACGATACTTTAACTGTCACACGTATCAGATTCACGGGGGTCGCAAAAATATTGCAGAGAACTCACGCGTGCATGTAGGACATGCCTGCATAGGCCTTTATATACATTACGTCGATATAATACATGTTAACATAAATAATTGTTATAACGATCAGTGTTTTGCAAACGCAATAAGAAATTATTAGTTGATCGGGTTCACGTTGCAAACCTCATAAAGTGTTTCATAAGCGCTTAATATATTTTGCAAGGACGAGCGGCCCGATGCATCGCTGTGTGCGTGTCGTTTAATGTAATCAGCGTTGCGCACGCGCAGCTTATTTACGGCGGATTACGCGCGCAATCAAGTCTCGTCTCCAGAAAACAACTAGCTATAGAGCGTATGTTACACGCTCGAACAATGTATCATTAGATATCCTTTTCTTTGCTACATGCAAGGATTCCTCACACAATGCTCGTAACGTAGCGATGTAAGTACGAGTAGAAATGGTTCCTTGCGTTTTTTGCGTGTGATTGGTTTCTCTTTATGCAAACTTGGTTTTAGAAATAACTTATATTATATATGAAATAACATATCATACTTTAAGAGAAATTCATGAATCACGTAGATTATGTCGTAGGTACGTGCATTGCAACTTTTGATTTTATTGCGTAAGACGTTGGCAAAAACGCTGAAGATTTGTTAAGCGTACTGATTCTGTAACACAAACAATAGGTAGTTGAGAATAGATATGTATAGAACATATGTATGTTGTATGGTGATGGTCTTAGAGTGTCAGTCCCTCACTTCCTACTGATATTTAGAGAGATTAAGGCGCTAAATCCAGGAAATAGGCAGCCTTTCTCTGCGTTTCATCAATACCTACTGCGGTCACCTGTACGCATGACAGGCGCAATGACTATTTGCAAAACCCCATTAATGAGGCCAATTACCAGCAATTGACCTCAAAGTGCTGATGGGCGTGCATTATCGACCATCAGGAGGGCTCGGTATCTGATCGAAGTTTAGTCAGCACCATCCACTAAACATTGAGGTTGGTTTACTTTATATTGTCTCTCTACGTTGTACTTATCCCCCCTATAACGCTGACGCAGCCGTAGTATAAGAGAGGCCAGGAGGGTAAGAAGTCCCGTGTCATGTCAGGGCTGATGGTTAGATCTATATAAACTCGTTGCTAGAGTAATCAATATGTTTATGTATATATGAAATTTCTTATGTTGAACGCTCTATTTTATTAAGCCTTTTTGGTAGGTAAAACGTGTAGGCGGGATAAAGTTCATAGGTCAATTCCAATGTTACGTTACGTTAAAGCGGCATTAAATCTACGTTTGCCCTAGAACTTTCAGATTGTTGCTTCAAAAGGCCGTGAACATGACCAGTGCAGACGAGTACAGATGTCCCAATGCCAGGGGCATCGGAGGTATCGATTAGCGTGTTGTCGTGGACCCAGGCAGCTGTGTACTGCGCGATCGATGCGTCGTAGTCGTCCTTGAACCCTGACATCCGCGCATGCGCTTTGCCATGTCGGACGTCATACCGCGGCCATGGCCACGAAACACGTTCCGGTAGCCCCCACCCCATCCTCCTGCCACCCCGACCGAGGGGGTTACTTCATTCATTACAACCACTCCTGCGGTGACGTTCAATCGGAGAGCACTTTGCCGTTTGTCGTCAACTCTGCCATTTTAGTTTTGATACTGACCTTTTCGAGGTCACTTGTTGAATTGAGAATTTTTTTGATGAACCAGGAATGAATTATCGAAATAAAGCGAGCTTTTAACTTGCCTTTTAGTTTATTATTATAAAGACCTTGCGTTGTCGCTACGTAACGTGACTTCTTTCCATATGTTTTTAATTCATATATAACGAAATGTATGCTATAATATAATAAAGTGAAATGTAGCATACATTTCACTATATTCTATTATAGCAAACATTAGCAAGTAACAAAGATTTAAGTATACGTGAATATCATAGTTTTATTTTGAAGAGCATTCGTAGTTTATTTTAGAATATTTAATTTTTCCATAAATATCTTAAGCCTCTTGAAGGAACGTAGGCTTATGTGTTTATGTTCCGTTTATTTCAATTATATAATCAATCTAAGAAAATGAAACATTAACGGAATAAGTATATTTGCGTATGAAATATTTACGACCATCTAAAGTATACGAAACGTAATATCTACTTTGTACGTAATACGTAATGTGTGTATTATCGATGTTATTTTTCGTGTCTGAATCAAAAAGAATGTGATTCTTAACATTAATAAAGTTACATCTATTTCTGTTATATAACAGTTATATCGAATGCAGTGTAAAATGTTGCCTTCTAATTTCACAGGTATGGCAAGGGAGACAAACATGAGGCGGATTCAACTTAGCCTCAAGACTAGTAATGCATCTGTGGCCGACCTCAGGTAGGACTATTAGAGGTTGATTGCAGATGTCCATGGTCGGCAGTGGCCTTTTACTATCAGGCGGACAACATGCTCATTCTATCTTTAGAGTTGAAAATCAAAAAAATCTATTTTATAGAGGGCCTAGCAATATCCTATTACTTTCTTTGCTAAAAATGGTTATGTTGTGATTGTTGACGTAGCAAATTACGTCGTAGTACCTATTGTAAGTATTCAATAGATTTATTTTGCACAACGTTATGTAACTTTGATATTGATAAAGAACGTGAGCATTAAGATGTAATACGTTATTTCGGTCGATAAAGGGGCATGTAGTGTAGTAGGTCGGCATTGAGAGGCTGGTCGAGCGCAGGGCCCGTATGAATGAACGCGCCGTGGGCGGCGGCAAGCCAGCCCGTTCATTCATTACTTCGGAGGCCAGTCCTCATGAATAATAACGTAACGAAATCAGTAACGCTAATTATAATACAGCTGCCTGATAACACGCACTTCTCAAATAACACGTTTCCTGTGACTTAAACAAGTGCTTGCAAGCATTTCTTACTGTCAGCGCTTCATGCACATTCCACGCCGTAAGACATTCCTTATGACATTATTTATTTTACTTATAAAATGTTGTAGATACTTAGTTCAGTTTATAGACATTTACTTTCATAAAAACGCAAGTGGAGATTAGATGGAAAAACGTAATAAATATCATCGACGTTCGTCCTTCTGTTTAGTTTACGCAGTAAAGATTTTTTTCATTGAGTAATATGCAATAATGCAATTAGCATTTCTAGTATACCTACTCATTGCCCCTGTAGTTCCGGGACCAGAATAGGGCTACGGTATCCCCTGCCTGTCGTAAGAAGCGACTAAACTAACCCCAGAAGCCCCCTTGCTTCTGGGGTTGCCGGCAGCAAGACAGGGAGCTCGAACCGTCCAATCAAGTGACCCCGGGAAGGACGGCTTGTGTGGTCGCATGCCGTCGTAACATCTGAAGGCACGAAAAGCGTCAATGCTCATCAAGAAGAGCCCGAAAGGTTCATCGCGCCCTGAGGACTCCGGTTGTGTTCCGTCGGAGATCCCGGAGTCCTTCACGCAGCGCTGAGGACGGCCACCGGGGGGTTTTATTGCGGTAAAAATCCTACATAACCCGGCGTTGCTCGTATAGCGTCGGGTACCTTTTGAAGGTTTCCCCCTCATAACAAAAAAAAAGCATACCTATTCATACTTAGAATTTAAAACTTAAAATTTTTGGATAGTCCTGTATAAAAACTTTTGATAAAAATAATTGGCGGAAGGCGATGCTTTAACATTTGCCTAGATTGATTGATACGCATTGATTTGTGACATTTGTGTTAGGAGATATGTATTACGCAATTTTGAAAGTTGTCGGGAAATGTAATGGTAGTGTAGGTGTAAGTGCGTATATCAACGTTGCGTAGATCAGCAATCACGGACGAGGTTTAGTTGCTTAGTAATCGGAGCAGTGAAGCGTAGGAGTCAAGGTAAGGACTGCAGGTTTCTCGACACGGATTAGAGGTATTGTCTCCGCCAACACACTGGCCTGTTGCTGCCATCTGCCGCCAAAAGCCGTATTTTTCGAGCTCTTGACTCATCTCGACGTATTGTTTCTGCTAGCGGTATTTATCTGTGAAATTATGACATCCAATATGGTAGTACCACCTACTGTCATTCAGGTATATTTTGTGAATTAACATGAATATAACCTTGTCTTTATTGATATTGACTGTGAATGAACCATTCATAATATATAGTACTTTATTCTTTTGTTTATGAGCATTGGGTATGTACGAGTAGGTATACGTAGCAGGCCGTAGAGATACGTAGTATTACTTGATGTAACTAAGAGTTTTCGGATAAATTTACTTTGTTTAAAGACAAATTCAGTAGTAAGTAAGATATAATATGCAATGTAAAAAATAATATTTCTCTATGAGAGTGACGATCCTTAAAGATTAATGTTGGTATTTTTTTTTCAAAGAACGTTTATTTCTTTGTAAGTTGCATGGGACTTACTTTGCAGTATTTACGTACGGCATTTTATATTTTATCTGTCGTCCATAATCTGAGGAACGTCTTCTTTGCGCTCAAGTCAGGTCTTGATTTAATCTTTAACTTCAATCAAGACCCGGCTACAGTGCACTGCTACTTACTTTGAAGTCACATCATGATAAAGCATAATATTTGTGTTTAGTAATATTTAGCTGTGCTGTGATTTTGTGTTATTATAGCGTTTAGTTGAAACATAAACATGGGTTTTTGATAAATGTAAATCATAAAATAAATGTCTTTTTAATACAATGAAAAATATGTTGCATTATTTATTATTATTTTAATTTGTATATTGTGCAATATACTTTTATATTATTATGATATTTTAATATTTAAATTAAGTTTAACTTATTTAATTAGGTAAATTTAACTCAGATGACCAACTTAGACCTCAAGTACGTAATTATGGAGCATAATGTACTCGTACTTCAAAAGTGACTGGCGAACAATAATAGCCTTTTTTATGTAATTATGTCATATTATTTTTATTGTTTATGATGATTGTTGACATAAGTCATAACATGTTATAAAAATATTTTAATTTCTAATGATACTTGTACTTTTTTTTTAATGTGAGCTTCGATGTTTATTTGAAATTTTCTATTTATTTAAATCCAATATTCCATCTAGTAGGTTAGATTAGATAAGAGGACTTCGAATTCTATTTCATTTAATGTTTATTTAAATGACAGAGTTCTCAGAGCCACATTATTTTTAAATCGTGTTTAATTTATGAAATTAAATTTTATGATACATGTGTTTCTAACCAGCTAATGTAAAGCGCGCAGTAAACAACTACGCAGTTATTATTTACTGTGGTGCTAAATTGCTAAGCGTTGCATGTAAAAGCAATTAGTCGGGACTGCTCGTACGTTGTGTCAGATCCTCTTTGTTTAAAATGTAGTAAAGATGGTGTTCTAATGGATATATAAAGAGAAGAGAAATCGTTACCTGTTATCGGACTGGCAAATACGAACATAAGTAAAAAGGAATAACTTTTGTACGAAAAAAATCTAGTAATTATAATTTTTATAATCATTGGCTTCAACTTAGCCCTCAGAAGTAACAACGAAACAACTGTGGTCGATCTTAGGTCGGTTTCCAACGGTATTGATTATTTAAATATGTCCATTGGTGGATTGGGAGGTAGTGATGGTGAGTGGTCACTCACCATCACATGGATTGCGTGTTGGTTTCCTACTTCTGTAGCATAAAATAATGTTATTGTTTTTCGGTGTCTGGTAAATGAAACTCTAGGAGAACAAATATACTTTCGTGGCATATGCGCTGGATGCGAGGTATTATAATTTGGAAGAGTGAGGGAAATTTGATAGAAACTTCGTGAGCTATTCCCAGCTATGAAATACGGCTTTTTCAAAAACTTTTTCAATGACGGTTGGTGACTCCTTTGGTGATACAGCTGGCCGTACAAGACAAAGACTACTACTTTCAGTAGCTCGTTTTCCATATTTTTCATCGCTACAGACACTGACTTTGATTACAGCTATAAGCCATAAAGGTAGCTGATGAGAAAAAAGGAAGTGGATATTTTAAAAGGAGAAAGATTCCTTATATTGCCGTGACACCTGCAGGGCGATGGATGGTCTGGAAGGGAATACGTAAATTGGCACGAATAAAAAGCCATATCAGATTGACTGTCTCCGATTGAGGTCTCAATGGAGTGCCACCATTGTGATGGTAACCGAGACGTCATACCTCCCGCAAGAGATCTAGTGTCTTAAAAAATCTCCCCAACTAACTAGAAAAAACGTGTAAATTAAACTGTTCTCTCAATCGACACGAGCATTGAAACAAACATATATTTTTTATTTTATTGCCAATTTACACTTCTTTCATAAATTACTTAATGCTATGACGTGAAGTGTGGACGGAACCCCAGTGAAAGGTTTTGTATATAGAATAAGCATTCATTGTATTACTTTGGGTTTCATGGCATTTCTCAAAGGTGCTGTGTAAGGTAGATTCAGTGATCGCTAAACTCAAAATAGCGTGAGATTGAAGATATCCTACAGAAAAATATTGAGCAACACTTGCTCTAACAGATTTTTATTGTATGTTCTTAAGTTACAATCTCATTTAATCTTTATTTGCTCTTTTTCTCATTATGCTGAAGCATAAACTGGGTCACATAATATTTAAATAAAATTATAATTAAAAATATATATGTAGACAAATATAATTTTCAATTTATTTATAGTTTTTTTTTGGAAATGTTTTAGAAAAAAATGTTTTTATGTTCACGTATTAGTAACATTACGCATGTAGTCAATATATGTGTTACTACTTCATGTTGTTGATACTATACATTTATAATTGTCGTAACTACTAGTCACTAGTAAAATTATTAACTTTATTTAAGCGAACTTAATATATACTTATTTAAATTTGCACTTGATTTTTTAAGGAAGTAGGTAAGTTTATTACGCAAATAAGTCCATTATATCTTCTTTATAAAGTTAAAATGTCAAACAAGCGCAGTGAAGTTGGTTACAGATGTTCATGGGCGGCTGTAACCACTTACCAGGTGGGCTGCATACTCGTCTGCTACATCCATACTTTAAAAAAATCATAATATACTGTACAGTATATTATGATTTTTTTAAAGTATATTGTAATATACAGTACAGTATATGGTAATATACTGTCATAGATGAAAAGTTTAAAAAATTGGTACATAACATAAAAGTTGCGTCGATACGGCACGCGACTGCACCGTATGTTTAGACTTTAGACGTACGCTCAGACACTCGGGACACTAATTAGATAAACGAGCCGTGTGTCGCGAGGTCCCGACCGCAATTACCAGCTGCACTGCTCCTCATAAATAATAAACGATATAGAACACCACCCGTGCGTGATTCACTTCGAATGTCGGTCAGATGCCGAGCGAATTGTTCAGGTTTCTTTAATTGGGAAACGTACTTAGTCTATTAAACGTTGGGTATAAAAGAAGATTCGTGAGAAATAATCTGTTTGTGGTCCTTGATTGCATACAAGTAACGTGCCCAGAACTCAAGTATTACTCTAAATCTTTATCATTTCATATCATAAACGAAACATTTTGTTGTAAGTATAAAATTATAAATGTGAATGTAAGTTTGTTTGTTACGCTTCCACGCCAAAACTACTTAACCGATTATCATGAAACTTTGTACATATATTCTTAGAGGTATTAGAAAAAACAAAGGACTTTTTATTAAATAAAAATGAATCGCGAGCGAAGCCGCAGGTAAAAGTATAGTGAAAATTAAAGTACAAGTTGATATTATTTAAATAATACATGTGACATAATATGCTAGAAAAAACGAATAATAATTTTATTGTCTCCCATGTTTTGATCTACGATGAAACAGATACGAGTTCTTAATCCTCAAGGGTAACAGTGTATGTAATTATATTACCAACTTATAATAGGACTTCCGTCTTTGGATGTGGTCACATATTAGTTCAATATGTAATGTTAGATTATAAAACTATTGGTCAAGAACATAATGATTTTTAAATATATGTGTTAGAAGTAATACGTATTTACGTAATGCTTTTCGTTAAAAAGTTAAACGTTGAAACCTTGAATGTTTTAAAGTCACGTAGTTTTGTATATTTAAGACCAAACTACTATGTTCACGGAAACTTTGCACTTCTGATAGTGAGACCTTCACAAGTGACTATTTTTATGGTTACTAATTGTAAAACTTGTGTTAAATCTGTAAACTTACTGTGATTTTGACGAATTGTTGACTTGCTAGAGTTTCTTAACACCCTATTACTGTGGAGACAGGTTAACGAGAGCATTAAACACTTTAACAAATGTGTAAAAGTTAAAGTGTCGGTTGTACGGTTACTTACTGTTTACACTGTTAGGAATAATTATTTTAACGAATATGACTTTAACACTTTAAGCGTTCTTTAATCATAGATTCTAACATGATGTAAGTGACGTGGACGTAAATTATTATGCTCGGATTTTAAATTCATTAATTCATCATTTATACCCGAACCTGAAACACTTTGGAAATCAAATATGGTTACCATCTAATCTTTAAATTAATTCAATAAACATATAATAAGAACTTTATTCGTTTCATTGGCACTAAGTATTTTCTTTTAAATGACTAGCTTTTGAGTAAATGTTTAAAAAGTTTTTTTTAATGTTTGAGTTTTTTATTTAATCGTATTCTGATGAGAATACGATTACGTAAAAAATGTAACTTCATATTGTATTACATCTACATAATAAAAAAATGATTTATATTTGAACTAATAAAGTAAACATAATTATATATTTTATAAATACTACATGTATTAAACCGAAAAGTAAATACCATTATGGCTTTAATAAGCTCTTTGTTACGTCCGTACATTCTAGCGGTTAATTAATTAAATTTTAAAAATTATGCCCAAATTATTGTTTAGAAAATAAAGATTAATCGAGGACACATGCGACATGGTTCATCATAGTCATGACAAGGTTAGTTTAGCTTCAAGTGGAGCAACTTAAATGGCCTTTCAAATTTCATGCGTTGTTAGAGGTTGATGTATAATTTGTCCAGCGTTCATTGTCAGCGGTCAGGGACTTGCCCATCAATTAATGTATCCGCTTTTTTTCTATTAGGGTCTTAGCAGACGTGCTACTTTTGGTAATGACGATTCGTGTTTTGATGATTGCGTCGATGTTGATTAGACGTTTTCGCGACTTGGTGCGTTCGGCCGCAGTATCAAATACTATTCGATTTGGCTGTAATAATGTTATAATAATGTGTCATTCGCTCTTTGCGGTTTCGACCAAAAGATGTAGCCGATGCTCAACGTGGGATATAGCGTTAAATCCCTGCAACTAGTTTCCTGATGATAACTTATATGACGATCGGGGACGACAAAAGTATCCCATGTGCTAGAACCCTTACGCTTAACGCTGTTTATCACATTACTCTTCCTCGACGAATGACTCAAAGGGCACGCGCTTGAGACGATAGTAATTAGTGTAATTGCATTAATGGACACACGGATACGTTTACAATTAGAGCGTATGCATAAGTATGTACTCCGGATACGTGTGAGACGAAGAGCACGGAAGTACAATTTTTTAAATTGATATATTTTAATTATTCAAGTATATTCCTGATATAAAAATAGTATAATATTTTTTTTATATGTTTACTCCGTTTTATGACATAATTAAAAATTATTATTATGATTTACAAAGGTGGTAGAACACTGGGATTGATTGCTGCTTTTACATATATTAATATATATTATGTACACTAATATAACGTTATTATTAGGCACATTCATTAAAAAAATACTGACACTTTGCTTACTTTTAGACTTTACTATCCACTATATAATATTCTAATCCTATTTCGTTACATATTTTCTAATAAATATGATGACGTGTGTAGTTACTCTCACGTTCGACTGCTGGTTGGTCTGTTCTGGTCTGTTGCATACTCTACTTCACCCCAATTGCAATAGGCAGAGGAAAGTACAAGGAAAATATACACAATACAAAGTTCTACCCTGTACTTTCCTTACTCAACGCAAAGTCGTATTGTCAAACGATTCATAGTACAAAGAAATCATGTCTTTATTATTTCAATTGTTAACATTTTGTGGGTGTCATATGCAAATAATCGTATTAAAATAAATATTAAGAAAGGGAGTTAAAACTTTAAAACAAATTTTGTGGCTTAGTTCAGTGCTAGTGAACTGTGTTACTTCGTGTCGCGTGCAACTGTTTTAGTTTAGTTTAGAAAAATAGGGCGATTGCATAAAACTTAAGATGAGTCAAACTTTGGCTGTGTTCCAGTTTCAAAACAGATACTATTAAATTTGTCGTCTTCTCGTAAATTTCTGAGACACTCGGTGAAACTCTAGATAAATTGTAAGCACGTACAACGGATATGTTGTTAATTGTGGTTTATTAAACTCTCATTTTA
The DNA here is from genome assembly GCA_018249915.1 of Cecropterus dorantes dorantes. Taxonomy (NCBI): domain Eukaryota; kingdom Metazoa; phylum Arthropoda; class Insecta; order Lepidoptera; family Hesperiidae; genus Cecropterus; species Cecropterus dorantes. The sequence continues at coordinate 22,636 of DWLI01000258.1, forward strand.
CAGAAGTTGTTGAGATGAAATATTTGTACATTTACGATTAACTTCTTTATGACATTATAGTGATAAGCCAGATAAGTTACCATATTAAAGGTTTTGAGTATCATTAAAAACATTGCTTTGAATTCCTTCAACACCACAAGACATGACAATTTGCAGTGAAGGAGAATTATTTCTATACTTTTTAGGGTTTAATGAATAATTTCGGTGAAAGTCATTTCGTATCATAAATGTACGCAGGGAAAATAACTAAGGAGCGAACAAAAGAAGATGGTTCTTTTTCCGAAAAAAAGAAGGTTCCACATTAATTGGACTTTCTCAACTAGTGTTGAGTAAGGCCAATTCATGTGGAACCTTTTATGAGTGGTGAAACAGTAATCTGGACAAGTCGTACATTACATTAAATAATTCATTGTAACTAAGACCTATGAAAACCAACAGTTTAAGCTAGACAGGACAGGTTGACCAGGACTCCTTAATGAAATTTTACTCCGTGTTGAATATTCTCCCCGTTCAGAGATGTGACCTGTACTCCTCCGATGACGACTAGGAAAAAGTGGAACTCAGCAAAATATGATCAAATGATACAAGTGGAGCTTCGAAAATAACTTGGCAATCAGCATGTGCTGCATATGCTGATTGCCAAGTTATTCTCGAAGCTATCTCGAATCTTCGAAGGATCTCATTCATCAATTACGAAGACAAGTCATTATTTGCGTACCCTGATGTAATCGGATGTGACTTGAGAGTGCCCAAAGGTATGCTAAGCGGAAGTCATGCTCAGTTATTTTGGCAGTCTGGAATACAGCATAATTTTATTGGAAGGTATTGATGACATTTAATATCAATCATGTTACTTGTATGTTTTTATATCTATTTCACCACTTTAGTCTTTCTTTGGAATTCATTTATCTTTTTAAAGTGTACGGGTGGTTCTTTTTTTTTGTGCCCCCCTACGTTATCCCCCGTGCCGGTCGGAATGGCTGGTCGGTGGTTGTATGTCGTTGCAGACACTGGAAGGTGGAAGGTGGTGGTGGTGGTAGGGACAGTTACACGTCCCCCAAGAGATGACCCCGTAAGGGGCGTCGCCATCTCTTGTCAGTCTCCTGCCAGCGATGAGAAAGGCCATCGAGGGGGTTTTAGTGGGTAAATATCCCAAATAACCCGGAGTCTCTCCTAAGGGTTCGGTGTAACTTTTGAAATTTCACCCCCGTCACCAAAAAAAGGGGTGGTTCTGTAAAAGTTAATTATTTTGGTATCCATAAAAGGGTTATAAGGTTGTTCACCACTTGCTGATTCGAATGTATACAAAATGTGTTACAGCTCCAAATTAATTTTATATACATTATATTTCTCTATAGAAATTCCAACAATGCAGATAACTCGTAACACTCATAAGTAGAGTAGTCAAGGCAGACGTTTAGTTGTTTTCGTCACGTAATCAGGACGTAGGATTTCTCGCGCCGTGGAATGCTACCGGAGATTATTTTATCTGATCTACACAAGCGCGGTGTGTGATTTCTGACCTATTATTTCTTAACATGTGCACCTAAGTTTTTATGCAACTTAAGAATGATTTTATTATGTCATAGATCTACTTTTTTATTAGGCTAAAATAGCAAACGAGCATGCAGTCCATGTGATGGTAAGTGGTTACTACCATCCATGGACATCTGTAAGCAATTTCATATAGAACAGAGGTTCTATTTGAAGACGATTGAAGTTGCTACTCCCGAGGACTAAGAAGTTTGCCTTATATATAAGTGAGCTGGCAACAACATAATTCTACCAAAACGCAGTCCCGATAGAAATCATTTACAGACACGTTGGTAGACCAATGAAGCAATTGGAAGCTTTAACTCTCGCTTTTGAAATATGATAACCATCACCATAGCCTCCAATATAATCAGAATACAGATAGACACTGTTATCAATAGGCACAAAGAGATATGCTGCTGTTTTCGATAAAGTCAAATTACATAGTTTTACCAGCTTACATACATTTTG